>JAADXY010000144.1:0-42508 GCA_023338065.1 Phytopythium montanum
AGAACAGACTGGTCTGGCGACCTCGAGTTGGCTATCTGGCAGACTGACATCGGACTGGAAGGCGACAAGTGAGAGAGTTGATAGAATGGACCTGGCGCTGGAGGAGGAAGGCGCGCAAGTGACGGCCGTCACGTCGTTCGACGCCGACTTCCCGCCCAACAACATCCTCGACGGGTGTGCTCACTAGACAGACTCACCTCTTCGCAATGCCAAGGCTGACTCGCTGGTGATGCCACTGAGCAGGGACCAGACAACCAAGTGGCTGACGACCGGCAGCTTCCCGCAGGAAGTGATCGTGCAGCTGTCGACCACGGCGTCGGTCTCGCGCGTCAAGACGTGGACGACCAACGCCAAGGACGTGGTCGTCGAGGTCTGCTCCGGCCCGACGCCCACCAAGTGGGAGAAGCTCTTCGACGCCAGTGAGTGGCGCCGTGTCTTGGAGTCTCGAGCTGACTGAGTCTCGAGCTGACGCCTTGGTCGTGATTGGAGCAGAGATGGGGGAGAACGACGGCAACCTGCAGCTCGGGAGCGAGACGGTCAAGCCTGTGGACGCGTCCTTCGTCAAGCTGCGCTTCCTCTCGGGCTGGAGCGATTTTGTCGCCGTGCACCGCGTCAGCGTCGAAGGCTCGACGGCGCGCCGGTAGACTGGCCGACTGACCTCGAGCCTCGGCTATTTACTACGTGCAAGTACCAGAATGCATTCCACCCCGCCTCATCTCACCTCTAAGATTGTTACTTCTTGGCGAAGAAGGACGTGAGCGACTTCATGCCTGTCCGGTCGACGTTGGCCAGCTTGCTCTTCTTCTTGCTCGCGCTGTCGCCGGCCGCGGTCGGGCGTTTCGAGCTGGCCGCCTTGTCCGCGCTCTGCCGGCGGTCGAACCGCTTGATGTCGTCGTGAGACCCGCCAGCAGTCGCCGCCTTGGTCGGCGTCTTGGCCGCCGCGTCCTCCGTCTTGATACTGATGATGGCAGAGGAGTTAGTGCGTCGCAGGCGGAGACCAACAGGACCGCGATCGACGTACTCGAACGATGTGTACAGGAGCTGGATCCACTCTGATGGCAGATAGTCACCGATGGTGTCAATGGCGTCGCGTCGGTGGCCTGCAGTAACTACGACTTCCACCTTTGCACCAGCGGCTGGAGGGCTAGTGGTAGGACCACCAGGAACCAAGAAGCGCTGGTCGAACGCCGTGTTCTCGGCCATCGACTTGCTCCTCGCCTCCGCTTCCTGAGTCGCCAGCGTCAGTGCAACGCGCTCCACCTGTCCACCATATCCGTCAGCCAAGAGACCGCTTGGGGTATGATACATAGTGTTGTGCCTCGCACCTTGGCGCGCAGCCATTTGAGCGTCTTGGGCTCGCTTGCCTTGACGTACATACTCGCGAGCGAGTCTTCATCGCCGCCCGTCAACTGCACGTCACACATCAGCTCGATGCGCGCAGGAGTCAGCGCGCGGACGCCAAGCAGCCACGAGTTGTGCCGCATCGCCGCCAGGTCCTCGACGCTCATGAAGCGCGCGCGCTGGTCCCAGGCGCACGACAGCAGCACGAACAGCGGCTCCACGGGCGAGAAGACGACCAACCCGCCGTCTTGCTGCACGTCGTTGGCCGCGAACCAGCTGCGCGAGCCCTCGGGCGGCTGCACGCGCTGCAGCTCGAGCAGCTGCTGGCCTCCGCCGGCGATCGCGAGCTGCCGCCTGCTCGTGTTCTCCTGGCCTGAGCTAGCCGACCACGCCACCACCGTGAGTAGCGGCGCGTCCGTCGCGTCCGCATGGAAGCGCGCGAGCTGCGCGGCGCCCGCAACGCCAGCAGGCGCGACGGCCAGCAGCTTCCGCCCCATTAGAAGTCCAGGTTGCAGTGGAAGGTCGTGCAGCCGTAACCAGAGTGTTGGGTTTTGGCGCGAACGAACGGAGGGGTACGCTCATTCGCGCCAAAACGGTTTGTCTTACTGAAATCAAGAGAAAGCGAAGTGTACCCAGGGTACGCGTGCCTCAACTCCGCCTTGGTCAAACCAAAAAGCGCGTAACTCATCATTACCGGACCATCAGACAGCGACAGCGGGTGCCGTTGCTCGCTACTAGCAGACGCGCGCGCCTCTGACCGAGCGGACGGTGTCACCATGGCGGGGAAAGGTTGGCGCTTGTGCTGGCGGTTCTCTGTGTCTGTTTAGTATGTTACTGAAGCGTGTTGGGCTTCTTGTGGCCTGCGCCAACGTTCCCAACAGCCAGGCAGCAGCGCTCCATCACGTACGTTCGGAGGCAGACGCTGGCGGATGGAGCTGCGGGACGGATAGGTCGCTAACGCCGGCTGCTTGGTGGTTGTGCTGCAGGTCGTTCTTTGGCGCCGGCGCGGCGGCTTCGACGCCTGTCAAGTCGAACAAGCGCAAAGCGCCGGCGAGCGAGGAAGAAGGGGACGCCACGCTTGTTAAGACCCCCGATGCCAAGAAGCAGGACACCAAGAAGCCGGCGGTCAAGAAGCCTGAGTCCAAGAAGACTGAGACCAAGAAGCTGGTGGCTAAGGCGGCAGCGTCTCCGCGCGAGAAGCGCAGCCGCAAGACGGTCAAGGAGCCGGTCGAGGAGGAGGAAGAGGCGGTGGACGAGCCGATGAAAGAGGCCGAAGCCGAGAAGGAGCAGGAGCCGTCGTCTCGCGAGGGTAGCGACGCCGATGACGAGCCGATGGCGCCTGCGAGACCGTCACCAGTCAAGGCCAAGAAGAAGCGTGCGTCGTGCTCGGGCTGTGTCTCGCAAGGGTATTGGAGCTGACGGTCGCGTTGTCTTGTTGTTGGTCTGCTCTAGCTGGGCGAAGACGCCTTCGACAGCGCGTGGTGGACGAGGAGGACGACAGCGGCGGCGACTTGCCGTTTACTGACATCCAAGCGACCAGCAAGAGCGCTTCTTCCAGTGGTGAAGTCATTGACATCTCGTCTCCTTCCCCGGTCAAGTCACCGGCGCCGAAGCGCACTCCGAGGAATGCCGCAACGCCAGCCAAGCTCGACGAAAGCGAAGACGATGACGGCGAGCCGGAAGTGGACACGAAGGAGGAGAAGAAGCAGGTGGCGAAGGAGGAGAAAAAGCAGGTGAAGAAGGAGGAGAAGGAGGAGGTGGAAGACAAGAAGGTCGACGACGACAAGGACGACGTGGGCGATGCGGACGAGGAGGAGGAAGAGAAGGCGGAGGAAGTTGCTAAGCCAGCGAAGCAATCGGGGAGCTTCTTCTCGGCCAAGTCGCCGGCCAAGTCGGGCGACAAGAAGCCAAAGAAGAGCGCCGCAAAGACCAAGAAGGAGACGACCGACTCGTCCAATGCGAGCAGCGCGGACGCGTCGTCGGAGATCGCTGGCTTCGTCCCGTACACTTTGCTGGCGTCGCTGTTCGCCAAGATCGAGGCGATCTCTGCGCGGCTTGAGATTCAGGAGCTGCTGACGCTCTTCTTCCGCGACGTGATCCGGGAGGCCCCGCAGGACCTGCTCGCGTGCATCTATCTGTGCGTGTGCACGGACCTGGCGCCGCCGTTCGAGAACCTCAAGATCGGCATCGGCGACGCCATTCTGATGAAGGCGATCGGCGAGGCGACGGGCACGAACCTCAAGTTCATCAAGGAGATGTACCACAAGGAGGGCGACCTGGGCAAGGTGGCGCAGAACGCACGCTCCAAGCAGCATACGCTGTCGTTCGCGCCCGTCACAGCCCCCAGCGCCGCGGCCGCCGCCGCCAGTGTGCTGAGCGTGCAGAGCGTGTTCGATCAGTTCGTCAAGATCGCCAAGATGACGGGCAACAACTCGCAGCAGCAGAAGTGCGGCATCATCAAGGGGCTTCTGGTCAAGTGCGAGAAGGACAAGAAGGCGCGGAGCAGCGCGCACGCCGCAAGTGCGGAAGGCGCCAAATTCATCATCCGCGGGCTGCAGGGCAAGCTGCGCATCGGGCTGGCCGAGAAGTCGATCCTCATGGCGCTCACGTACGCCTGGATGCGCGAGGCGGACCGCAAGGACAAGGACAAGCAGCAGCAGGCGCTCGCGCACGTCAAGAAGGCCTTCTCCGAGTGCCCGAGCTACAACGCGCTCGTCGCGGCCTTCCAGTCGGTGCAGGCCGGCGTCCACGAGTCGGGCGGGTCGTCCTGGCCGCTCCTCAAGCTCGAGGACTTCGCCAAGGTGGCGGAGCAGTGCGTGCTGACGCCTGGGACGCCTGTGTCGCCCATGCTGGCCCGGCCGACCAAGGCGTACGCGATGGTCTTCGACCGGTTCGAGGGCAAGCCGTTCACGTGCGAGTACAAGTACGACGGCGAGCGCGCGCAGATCCACATGCTGCCGGGCGGCGAGGACGGGGACTCGGGCGTGAAAAACAAAAGCAAGAGCGAGAGCAACATGGCCATCTTCTCGCGCAACTTTGAGAACTCGACCGAGCGGTTCCCGGACGTCAAGCTGCAGCTGCTGCGCGCGCGCCAGCCAGGCGCCATCCAGAGCTGCATCGTGGACGCCGAGGTGGTGGCGGTGGACCGCGCGAGCGGCAAGCGGCTGCCGTTCCAGGTGCTGAGCACGCGCTCGCGCAAGAACGTCAAGGTCGAGGACATCAAGGTGCCCGTGTGCGTCTACGCGTTCGACCTGCTCTTCCTGAACGGCGAGTCGTGCCTGGCCAAGCCGCTGGGCGAGCGCCGCGCGCTGCTGAGGTCCATGTTCACGGAGGTCCCCGGCGAGTTCGAGTTCGCGACGTCGATTGACGTGACGCCCGACGCGGCGCTGGCCAATAAGGAGGACGCCGAGGCGCTCGAGCTGGCCGTGACGACGGTGCGCGAGTTCCTGGAGCAGGCGGTGCGCGACAACTGCGAGGGGCTCATGGTCAAGACGCTGGAGCAGGAGGCGACGTACGAGCCGGCCAACCGGTCGCACAAGTGGCTCAAGCTCAAGAAGGATTACCTGGACGGCATCGGCGACTCGGCCGACCTCGTGCCCATCGGCGCCTTCCACGGCCGCGGCAAGCGCACGGGCGTCTACGGTGCCTACCTGCTCGCGTGCGTCGACCCGGATACGGACATGTTCCAGCCCATCACGAAGCTCGGCACGGGCTTGTCGGACGACGTGCTGCGCCAGTTCCACGAGCAGTTCAAGGACAAGACGGTGGCTAGCGCGCCGAGGGAGTACGCGCTGGGCGACGGCAGCATCAAGCCCGACGTCTGGTTCGAGCCCAGCTGCGTGTGGGAGATCCTGGGCGCCGACCTGTCCATCTCGCCCAAGTACACGGCCGCCATGGGGCTCGTGGCGCGCGACAAGGGCATCTCGCTGCGCTTCCCGAGGTTCATCCGCGTCCGCGACGACAAGGCGCCGGCCCAGGCCACCAACGCGGCGCAGGTACGGCTGCTTCCTCCTCTCTCGGACGGGTTTGCTGTGTGTGTGTGTGTGAGGGTGCTGACTCGTGGTGGATGCAGATCGCCGACTTGTACCGCGCGCAGGGCCTCGCGACCGTCACGGGCGGCGCAGAGGACGACGACGACGACCTGCTCATCTAGTCGGAAGCGCATTGAGGCTCGCTCTACTTCCAGGTATTAAATACAGGTTACGGTCTCAGCTCACCGTCTGCGCTTCGTCGGGCGGTCGGACTCGTCGCTCACGACTCGGCGCAGACTCACAGCCGGCTCGGCTCTAGCTGTGAAGTCGGTGCTTGTGCTGGTGCTGGTGGTGATGAAGACTGGCGAGAGCGATGCGGCGTGGCGCAGAGCCCAGGGGAAGTCGGCGTGCAGCACGGCGCAGAGGCGGCAGGTCGTCCGCTCGGGCCCTCCCTGCGCTCGACAGCGGCGGAAGTGGCGCAGCAGCCGCTTGGCCTGCGCGCACGACACGTGGCACTCGTCGGCGCGCAGGAAGCACTCCTGGCAGTGGTCCAGCACGCCGCGCGCCACCCCACAGTTACGCAGCTGGCAGGTGGCCGAGTCTGGAGTCCGAGGCCGGCCCTGGCAGCACTCGCGCGCGTGAAGAAGCAACGCCAAGCGCGCCGCCAGGTCGCGGAGCGTGCGCTCGTCCGCTGCGGATGGCTGCGCTGTCTGGGCTGGAACGGTGAGGACTGGTGGCGTGGTCGTCGCTGGAGGCCGAGTAATGGACGGCAGGCGGCGCACAGGCGCTAGAGCCGGCAGCGTCTTGGTCTCTATAGGGCTGAGTCGTAGGCCGCGGACAGCAGTTGGAGCTGAAGCCGGCGTTGGCAGTCCCGCTGGGGATGGCGAGGCCTCCCACGTGACGCGCTTGACGAGCGGGGACGCGAGCCGCGGCAGCTCAAGTCGCCTCGCACGGCAGTCGAGGGTCATGGACAGGATGGGGGATGCCTGAAAGAGAGTGGTGAGTACCGGGGGAAGCGTCCGGTTGCGCGGCGAGCGTCGAAAGCGCGAGTGAGCTGCAGGAGAAGGAGGAAGTCCTTCCTGCCGGACCTGGCGACGCGAACAAACTCGGCGGCGTGCACGTTGGCAGAGCAATAAGACGGCAATCGAGGCGAGCAGCGCCGCAATAAGACGCCTTCAGCCGCGCAGAGAGCGGGCGGCGCGGCGCCACCTGGCGCAACGGATCTCGATCGCCGGGCCGCCGCCGTCTTTACTCTCTTTGTTAATAGCATCAGTCACAGACCACGATTGCCCGGTATCATGCCGCGCCGCAGCGGGTTCCCCGCTTCAAGGCGTCACGCGCTGAGGCGTTAGCAACGCCTTCCGCTGGACCAGCCGCCCGAATTGGACACGCCGGGATCAGGATCCCATCGCGCCGAGCTCCGAGCCGCAGGCTTTGGACGGCGCCACATCACAACAGGAGAGATCTGCGCGGCACCTCATCCAGCCTCCGCGCTTCCCGCATGCTGCTGCTGGTCATCCACCGCGTAGAAGGCTGGACGAGTGGCCTCTACGTGCACCGCATAGAGCGGAAAAATCCACCGCCGCCACCACCACCACCACCGAGATCGCCGAGCGCAGGACAGGACCAGCAGTCACTCGGAGCGTGAGCAGCCACTCGCGCTGTCCTTACCGGTATCCATTCATCACCCAGGCATGCGGAGAGTACCGGCCTCGCCTCTTCGACGTGGGCCAGTGACGATGACGCCCGCTCGGGCTCTGGCAACGAGCGTTCAGCACTGATCATCCATGATGCGGCGCCTTTACTAGCTCAAGGACGGACCTTGAAGCGCGCGACCAAAGGAGTAGCTTCTTAAAAACGGGTTTCAACGTCGCATTGACCCTCGTAATTTATCGCAATGTTCCCTTCTGGATCAACATCACATGGCTGCTCCCAGCCGTTTCCTCCGCTTCGCCCCATGGCCGCGAATAGCGCGCCTTGCAGCGCTCGTTGCTCGTCTCCGGGGCCCTCACCATGGCGCGGCGGCAATCTCAAGCGCATCGCGCGGCGGCCGACGCCTCGCGCCGCGGAGAGCAGCGCCGGCTGCTGGTGGAGCTCGAGCTGGACGACGCCGTGTTGGCGGCCAGCCTCGGCCGCCAGGACTCGCGCGCTAGGCTCTCGAGCCCGTACAAGCTCAAGCAGACCGTGCTGAGCAGCAGGAGCAGCACCGACGACGCCCACAGGACCGCCAGTCGCCAGCGGAGAGCTCCAGGCGACCGCCGCGCGAGTCCTTCAGCTCTAGTTCGCGACGCCATCCGGCAGAATGTGCTGCTTCGCGACCAGACGCTGGCCCAGCTACGCTCCGAGCTGCTGCCACCAGCTATAACCGTCCCACGCGGTCGGTCAGTCGAGTTGAGCGTGCCAGCGTCGCTGATACGGCAGCTGAACCGACTGCGCTCGCTGTCGTTGGCGGTGGTCGAGACGACGGTCTACTTGTACTCGCAGCGCTCGACCGGCGGGAGGAGAGGCAGCAGAGCGGATGAGGAGGAAGAAGCGGACGCCGAGGCGCTGGAGGGGGAGTTTCTGCCCTATTTGCTGCGCATGGCGGCGTCCGACGTCGACTTCCTGGCGTTCTCACCGGCGTTGCAGCGCTTCTTCGACCTGCAGGGCGTCAGTCTCTCGCGCAACCCGCTCGTGGACGGACTCGCGCTCGACGCGTCCGAGCTGCTGCTGTGCTCGTGCAACTGCGTGTCGGCCTTGTCACCGACCGCGCTCTTCCGCTCGTCCTCTGTGCTGGCAGCTTCCCCTTCGTCGTCGTCGCTCTTCCAGCTGCTGATCCACAAGCTCGAGGCCTTCGCACTCCAGACGGAGCGGAGTCTCCCGGGGTGGCAGACGCTCCCCAGCGACCGAGTGGCCATTGCGCTGCTGCACCTGATGGAGCTAGAGACGCGCAGCAACGCCACCAAGCTCCTGCCAGCGTACCTGCGGCCGTCGGTTCCCCGTGAGAGCAGCATGTTGATGGCGTCGAGGAGCACAGCCAGCATCCGGCCTCAAAATGCTCTGAACGGGTTCAGAGTGGATGGTTCGCCACGAATGAGCCGAACTGGGTCGTCCGATGAGCTGCAGAGCCAAGAACCTGTCATCGCGACGACTCCAGGGCAAAACTATGGGGCAACCGCGTACCAAGCGTGGGGTGCATCACCGTCGGACTCGAGGCCTGCGCTTTCTCTGGCGGGGATACCTGCGCCAAGTGATCGCAATGACCCGGAGAGATGCGATTCGAGAGCGAGCTTGGCTTCAGGCAGCCTCGTCGCTCCCGTCTCACCTGTGGTGGAAGCTACCGCATCAACCACACCAGGCTCGTCGCGCGCTGGTAGTTCTGCTCGTTCAATGCCGGAAGCGAAGCAGCCTACGTACCGCAACACAAGCGCCAGGCTGTTCAAGAAGAGCTCAGGCGGTCAGAAGGCGGAGGGATCAAGCCCGCAGCTTCCTGCCACGCAGCAACAAGACGCCACGTATTTAATGTCCAGCGACAAGCGGAGTGCTCGAGACTCTCCTGCGACTGCCGAAGCGGTGGACTCGCAACGCCAGGCTGAGGACTCGTCCATCAGCGAATATGTCGACTCTGACCCAGCGAGTTCACTCAAGAAGGAAGCGATTGGCACCACCCAGATGGACATCTACGAGCTCATCCCAGCAAGCCCTGTCATGTTCAACAGGATGGCGACTTCAGCGACCACTCAAACGACCGCTCGTGCTCAAGTCACCGATACAGCTCGCTGTAGACAAGCGATCAACTCGGCGAGAGAAGAGCGCAAGACACCCCTGATCCCCCGACTGTCGCTCCACAAGATACCGGTGTCATCTGGCGACACCCAACGCGAGTCATCGCCAGTCGACAGTGTTGGCAGCGCTCGCAGATCGTCGGCCAAGGCTCTACCACCTTCACCCAGTGTAGAGAGCGACCGCGATGGCTACGTCAGCTCTCTACAAGCGTCTACACGCAGCTCCGAAGCAGAAATTTGGTCACGATCGCTGTCAGTGTCGACGGAGGCGGTAGCCTCATCGACTCGGCCAAGCAGCAATGCTGACAGTGGGTATGGTGTCAACGGGTCCTTCTCAGGCAGCTCCAGCAGCGCCTTCGAGTCGTCTACTACCCAGCTGAGCCTCACATCTCAACCCTCGACTGAGAGGTCGCTCATAACGTCTAGCAGCCAACCAACGTCTCCAAACAACACCTTCGCGTGCACATCCGGATTCGACGAAGTGGCAAACGTGGTGCCACCATCATGCCGTAGCCAGCCAGCCGGACAGGAGGCCGTCGAACCACTCACGATGGCATCACAAATCGCGAAGGCGATGGATTTGCTGCCTCGCTTCGACTCCGGTGGGTCATTATCACCCGCTTCACACGACGACAGGCATGGTGGCAGCGCCAGACCGCTCAGCAGTGCCGTTAACTATCGATCCGCCGGTGACGATGACGAAAGCGTCGCATTCAAGCGGAAGATCGAGCTGCAGCCACTGCAAGGTGCCGTCGCGTGTGGCAGCATCGACATTAGCCAGCTCATGAGCACCAGGAGCGAGCCCGTGCATTGCACCAAGCCTGACGCGTTCTTCAGTAGTGGGAGCCGCGCTGCCAACTGTGATGACGAGGCTGAAGAGACCGGCGTCGGCGCTCTGGATCGCGTGTTCGACCTCTGTCGGAAGGTTCAAGTGGCCGCGTTCGACATGGGCCACCGTCTGTACGAGAGCGAAGTCGACCGGGGCTGTCAACTGCCGACGACAGTGTTCCCTTCATCCCAGCCAGCTCGTTCTCTGCCTGTCCAGGTTGTGGACAAGGACGACGCACCTCGGTACCTCGAGCGCGAGCTCAAGGTCCTGCGGCGATACTTGGCGTCGTGGAGAGACAACGCGCACCATCAGCGATTGGTTAAGCGCAGACTGCGAGATGCTGCAGCCAAGCGGACGATCCAGCGCTTCGGGACGCAATGTGTGGCTAATCGACGACTGGATGAGGAGCGAAAGAAGTTGGAAGACCAGCATGCAGCTGCTGTTGCGGTGCAGAAGTCGTGGGCTGGTCACGCGTACCAGAAGGAGGTGGGCCGTCGCTCGAACGGTTTTCACCTCATGCACAGGTGCTTCCACCGCCTGCGGTTCTTCGTCGGGGTCTCCAAACGCAAGCGGCAGCGCGAGCTTGCGAAGGAGATCATTCTGCGCTGGTGGCGGCGGCGTCGAGACCGGTTTCGAAGGGCCAAGAAGCGGCAGGAGAAGCTGCGGAAACAGCGCGAGCGACGGGAGCAGGCGTCTCGGATCGTGAGGCAGGCATTGCGTGAATGGGTTTTGCGCCGGCGGCTAGCAAAAGCACAGACCTCGGCGAGGCAAGCGGCTTTCAAGGAGAACCTCAAGTGGACCAAGGCTAAACGAGACCACGAGCGGACGTTGCGTATGGAGCACAGTCGCCAAGCGCAGTGGACGAGCATGATGAAGGCGAGCATGGCGGAGCTGGAGAGCAAGTGGAAGCAGTCGGAGGGCGAGCGAGCGGCGATGCAGCTTCAGTTTGACAAGGTGGTCGAGAGACACCGGCGGACGGTCGACAAGAAGCGACGAGAGGCCGCGGCGCACAAGATCCAGTGGTACATGACGACCTGCGCGCTCAAGCGCAAGCTGCAGGCCGTCGAGACGACGCGGATCCAGACGGACAAGCGGCTGCTGGCGCTGAACGCCAAGACGGAGCGAGCCGAGCAGGAGACGCAGCGGTGGCGGCAGAGGATGCGACTGGAGCAAAGGCTGCTGGAGAAGCGACTCGCCAAGGCGGAGAAGCAGATGCGGCGAGCGAGCGCCACGCACGAGAGCGAGATGCAAGCGCGCTTGTCCACGGAGAAGCAGCTGCAGCGGGAGATCGCACGTCGAGCCATCAAGTCGTTTGTGGACCGCAAGTGTCTGGAGCGACGAGCGCGACTCGACAAGCTGCGGCACTTGCAGCGGCATCAAAAACTTCGAGCTGAGAAGCAGGAGACCGAGGCGATGGCTGCAGAGGATCTGTCAGCTCACGACCGAGGCGCAGAGTCCAAGCGCGTGGTGCTCCAAGAGAGCTTGGCTGCGGTCTACCGAGAGGCTCGAGAGGAGCTGGTGCGTCGGGATCGACTGCTGAAGACCAAGGATGACCACGTGCAGCAAGCGGCGGAGCAATTGCAGCAGAACCAGCTCGACGCCAGTCGCACGCGGCTGAATCTCTGGCTGGCGCAACAGGTGCGCGTGTCCCGCGTGAAGAAGCAGGCGGACGCCGCTCTCGCTGCTGCTATGTACGCCATGGAGACGGAGAAGCGTCGACAGGCTGAGCTCGTTGCGTCCCAGTCGGTCGAGGTGGCGTCGCTGAAGATCGGTGCGTTCGTGGCCAGCCGCGTCGGTCGATCACGAGCCAAGCGGGAAGAAGCGGCGAGCGAGCGACGGCAGGCTGAGTTGTACGCGAAGGAGCTGATCACGGAGCAGCGTCTGAGGTCGTTCGTCGTCGAGTTGGTGATCGCAATCAAGTTGCAGAGTGAGGGCGAGGCGCTGCGTGGTGTGTCAAGGGGCCTGGAGCGCGTCCAGCAGCTCAGCGCCTTCCTTGCCAAGCGTCGAGCTCGGCTGCAACAGCTCCATCGAACTGGCCGCGCTCGAGTTGTCCAGAGGTTCTGGAGATGGTGGAGCGCTCGACAGCAACGAGCGCGTGAGGAGCGACTGCAGACGCAACAGAGAGTTGAAGCAGTCAGGCGGCGCGAGTGTGCTCGACGCATACAGAACGAGTGGCACCACTGGAGGCAACGCGAGGCGAAGCGCGCGGCGGAGCGGGAGGAGCGCGAGCAAAAGCTGCAGCGCACGCTGACCGTGAAGCGACGAGAGAGCGCGCGACACATCCAACGATCCTGGCGACGGTTTACTGACCGGAGAAGACTGCAGCTTGAAGAGCGCGGTCGTCGACTCAAGCGCCTTGAGGTTGTCAAGCGGAGAGAGTGCGCTCGGCACATCCAGACGGCGTGGAGGCGGTACGTCGACCGAAAGCGGCGCAGAGGCCGAGAGCGAGAGCAGAAGCGAGTGCGCGTGGAAGCTGTGAGGCGAAGAGAGAGTGCTCGGCGGATACAGCGCGCGTGGCTCGCGTCCGTGGGTCGCAAGCGCCGAGCTCGAGAGCAACGCGAGCTGCAGATACGCGTCGTCAGGCTCGTCCAGCGACGGGAGAGCGCCAAACGCATTCAGAGGCAGTGGCGCCAGCATGTGCAGCGCCGCCGGGCAGATCGCGAGGCAATCAAGCGCGTGAAGGAGCGCGTCCGACTCAATCGGCGACGAGAGAGCGCGCGAAGGATCCAACGCGCGTGGCGGAGGGCGAAGCGTCGATGGCTCGAGCAAGAGATGCAGCAGCGGGAACAGCGGCGGCTGCAGCAGCAGCAACGTGAGGAGCTCGAGATACTGCAGCAGCAACGGGAGGAGCTGGAGCGGCAGCAAGAGCAGCAGAACGAGCTGAAGCGACAGCAACATCAACGCGAGGAGCTCGAGAGACTGCAGCAGGAACGGGAGGAGCTGGAGCTGAAGCAGCAGCGCACGTTGGCCGCGAAGATGCGAGAGAGCTCCAGGAGGATCGGCGTCGCGTGGAGAACGGCGAAGCTGCGGCGGATGCAGCTGCAGCTTGAGCAGCAGGACCTCGAGAAGCGACTGCGGCGCGTCGCGGCCGTCAAAGAGCGCGAGTGTGCGCGCCACATCCAAGGCGGTTGGCGCCGACACAGCGGCCAGCGACGCGCCAGGGGAGCAGTGATGGACAGGAATGTGCTGCAGGCCGACGCCGTCAGACGACGCGAGTGCGCGCGACACATCCAGTCCGGCTGGCGCCACTCCCAAGAGCGACAGCACGAGCTCGAGCAGGCGGAGGAGGAGCTACGACAGCGAATGGACCGCCGACTGAGCGATCTTCGTGCTCGACAGTGCGCTCGGGTCGTCCAGCGCAGCTGGCGGGAGTGGCGAGAGGTTCAGGAGGCGACGCGGATGAGCGATCAGTGTCTGTCCCTGCTCCGAACGCGTCGAGCTGCTCGCTGTATCCAGAGCAACTGGCGGAGCTGGAGGCGAGCTCGAGAGGAGGAAGCAGGAAGGGGAGCTCGTCTGCTCTCCGTCCGTCTTCGTCGCTGCGCTCGCACCATCCAACGGAGCTGGCGGCGGTGGCATGAGGCCCAGGAGCGTCGTCGGTGGGTCCTGCAGCAAGCCGCGCTCCTCCAGCAGCGATGTGCGGTGCGGACCATCCAACGAGCTTGGCGAGGGTGGCGACGATCCTTTAAAGAGCGCGGGGTCGTAGAAGACGCTGGCGCGCGGACGATCCAGCGAGCGTTCGCGGTCGTCGTGGGCAGGAAGCGCCGCGACCTTGACCGCCAAGCGCTGGTCGAGAAGCAGAACGCGGCTGCTGCTCGCATCCAGCGCATCTACCGCCAGTGGAGGAGGAGGAGAAGGCACGTCGTGACTGGATCAACACCTAGCGGGGACGAAGCGCTGGCGCAGGAGCAAGTCGTCGCGGTCAAAATGCGCATAAGCAGTCGCCGCATCGCCCGCGCGTGGCGCCGGTTCCGCTCCGTCAACCAGTTCGCAGCAGCGACGCACATCGGCGCCGTCTGGCGCAGTCGGTGCGCTCGTCAGGCGTACGCGCTGGCGCTGGCAGCGAAGCGAGCACAAGACGAGCGGCTGGACGAGATCCGGTTGTCGATCCTTGCCGTGCGGGTGCAGCGCTGCTACCAGGACTGGCGCGTGCGGATGCGGCGGAGGAAGCGTGCCGAGATGCTCGCGCGCGAGTCCGAGATGATCGAGCAAGCCAAACGACAGGCCAAGGTGCAGAGGGTGACTCGACGCGTGTCAGCGGCGCAGACCTTCCAGCACCGCTCTCGAGCGTTTAGCTGCATGGACAGCAAGCCCTTGGGCGATTCGCAGGAGCAGGTGACGACGAGCGAGGCGCGGGAAGGCAGCGATGCGTTCGCGATGCTTCAGAAGGACGAGAGCGACCGGGACGAGGTCTTCGCGCGCGTCAATGTCGGCGCGGCGGTCGAGCGCTGGGTGCGGCGGGAGCTGCCGTACATTGTCACGACTGGAGTCAGCAGCGTATTGGTGGTGGCCGCTGCTGCGAGGCTCATCCAGCGCTTCGTCCGTTGCTACCAGCGCCGAGCGCTGCTGTGGTTCGTCATCAAACGCTCGTCGCTCCCTGGCGCGTCCAGCCGCGGATTGGACTCAGCCAAAGACGACGAGTTCCGCTTCTTCTTCAAGCACGCGAGCGCGTGGCTCGAGTGGCGGCGTACCCGCGATACCGTCAGATCCTCCACGAGCACGCTGAGACTTCGCTTCGAGGCGCCGATGACGCGCAAGCTGCTGGCCATGCTGGATCGCCAGGCGCATTCAGTAGACGAGATCCGGCACGCAGTCACGGAGATCGCCACTGACGCGCTGCCCATATTCGCGTCGGACGAGTGTGCGCGAAGCCATGAGACCAGCGCCGACCGCAAGATGCCGTTCCACGACGTCGGGGAGCTCGAGCTGCCGCACCTGTGCGCCTTGACGCGGTCCATGGGCAAGATCCGGTCGATGCACCGGCGGCAGCAGCACTCGGCGTCCTTCACGGCGACCTCGAGCACGCTGCCAGCCGCCAGCTCAACGGTCCTGCCACCTTCGGCATCGTTCCGTCCTCGGTGCTCAAGAGTGCAGTCGCTATCGGTCTTTGAAGCGGTCGAGAGCGCGTCGGTCGAGGACGCCAGGTTCCTCCAGGCGCTCGGTGCTGACCTCGGCGCCGTCGAGCCCAAGATGCTGCGCAACGCGCTGCACCTGCTCACGTTCTCGACCGAGAACTACCGCTTCCGTCTCGAGATGCTCGACTTCCTCTTGAGCGAAGACAGGATCGACATGAACGCCATGGACGTGAACGGCGAGACGCCGTCGATGCTCTTCGCTGGCCACGGCCACTTGGAGCTCTTGTCGCGGATGGCCAAGCGCGGCGCCGACCTGCTCCTGACCAGCAAGAGCGGGCAGAACGCGCTGCATCGCGCGTGTGAAGAGGACCAAGTCGAGATCGTCGCCTTCCTCCACCGATCTGGACTGCCGGTGTCCCCCGCTGAGTTTCACGTACCCGACCAGAGCGGCCGGTTCCCGCTCCACATTGCGGCGTCCAAGGGCCTGACAGAGTGTGCCAAGCAAATCCTGGCGGTCGACGACGCGTCTTCATCCGCAGAGACGCCATCACCGCGCTGGGATCACCGCCTGCAAGGCCAGCGCGACAGCCAGGGTCGAACACCGTTGCATCTCGCTGTGCTCGGTCGAGACACCGCCATGGTGTCGCTCTTGCTAACGCATGGAGGCAACTACTGCGTCAACGAGTGCGACAACTTGAGGCGCTCGGCGGTCCACTTTGCAGTCGAAGCTTCGACCTCGACAAGTTCAGACGGCCAGCCATCGACCGCGACCGACGCGCTGGCGATCCTGACGATGCTGGTTGAGCACGGGGCGAGCCTAGACATTGGTGACGAGCGGGGAGATACCCCGCTGCACTGGGCAGCCTTCGCCGGCAACGTCGCGCTTGCTCGCTTCCTCGTGACGCGCGGAGCGGATGCGTCAGCGGTCAACAGCGACTGGGAGACGCCGGGGCAGGTCGCCGCGGCGTACGGGCATTTCGCCTGCGTCAAAGCGATGGCGACGTCGACGCGCGGCCACAACCGAGGCGCTACGAGTGACGAGGCAGGCAGGTCTGCGACGGATCGTATGCTGAACGAAGCGGTCAACAACCTGGCGTACCAGCAGGCGTCGTCACAGTCGTACCACATCCCGTCAGCCGCGGCCGCAAGCGCCTCGCCTGTGTCTACGCGAGCTCCGGGCCAGGGCTACGACTGGGAGGAACTGCACCAGGAAGTGCAGCTTGTAGAGGAGTCCGGCCGGTTCTCGTCGGAGGACGAGAGCGACGGCGAGGGCGATGATGACCGGCGATTTGAGCGACGACTAGCTTGACATCAATGACACACTCGGGTTGAATGAACAAGGGAGCGCGGACGTGTATGTGCACAACTTACATCCGATTGCTGCCTTGCGCGCGGTCAGCAGGCGGCCAGCTCGTTTTCTTGACCGTGAAGCGAGGAATCTGGAGCTGGGAGCCGACTGGTTGTTGTCTAGAGTCGCTGGTTGCTGTGGCCGCCTTCCAACCACTACCGCACAAGGTACGCAGCGTCGATCACGGACCCTCGTTGACATTCTCGACGCTCTCGGCCTCCAGGTTCCGCTCGGCAGCGTAGAGCGTGTTGCGGAGCAGCATGGTGACCGTCATGGGTCCGACACCGCCTGGCACGGGCGTGATGGCGCCTGCGACCTTGACCGCGGCGTCAAAGTCCACATCGCCCACGAGTCGGTACCCTGCCTTCTTGGTCGCGTCATCCACCGCGTTGATGCCGACGTCGATCACGGCGGCGCCTGGCTTGATCCAGTCGCCCTGCACGAAGCGCGCGCGGCCGATCGCGGCGATGACGACGTCCGCCTCGCGCACTCGGCCAGGCAGGTCGACCGTGCGCGAGTGGCACATGGTGACGGTCGCGTTGCGGTGCAGACAGAGCAGCGAGACGGGCAGCCCGACGATCTTGCTGCGGCCGATGACCACGACGTGCTTGCCCTCGAGCGGGATGCTGTAGTGGTCCAGCAGCTCGAGGCAGCCCGCGGGCGTGCACGGCACGCTAAAGTCCGTCGGCGGCCGCTCGCCAGCCACAGCCTTGCTAGCCGCGTGCTGGAACAGCGCCGCGTGACTCGCAGGGTGCAGCCCGTCCACGTCCTTGGCCGGGTCCACGGCGCGCAGGATGGCGTCCTCGTCGCAGAAGCGCGGCAGCGGCAGCTGCACGATGACGCCGTCCACGTCCGCGCGCGCGTTCAGCTCGCGGATGACGGCCTCCAGCCGCGCGACCACGGCGTTCTGCTGCTCGGGCGTCAGCTCCCCCCCCTCCACGCCCGGCACGTCGATCTGCACCTTCCAGGACGCCATCCCCGCCGCTTCGCACGCGCGCTGCTTCATGCGCACGTACGTGGCCGAGTCCCGGCGCGCGCCGACGACCACGACCGCGAGTCCGACCGGCCGGCCGGCGCGCGCGCGGAAGGCTGCGCAGCGAGGCGCCAGCTCCGCCGCCTGCACCGCCGCGCTCACCGCCTTCCCGTCCAGCCGCGTCGCCTCCATTTGCCTGTTGTATGCCGTGGGAGCACGGAGCGTCGCCTTTCTTGGCGGCCTTGCTTGCTGCCGTGCGTGTCTTCGAGTGGCCGCCCAGTGTCGCTGAATGCGCACGCGCGCTGGGTGTTGAACCTGGTCTTTGCGGCGCCTAGGACCTGCGAGATTGAATGTTGGCGGGTCATGATTTGAAATCGAAAATATAAGGGTATGTGATGTTGAAGGTGCCAAACTGAAAAGCCAGCTGGGAATCTCGACGCCGAACAGTGAGCTGTGTTTCAGCCAATGCGGCGCGGTCTGACCTGCCATCATCACTTTTCCGTGGCGCGGATTGGTGAAAACTCGCTCGGACGCATCCCTTCCTCCCCCCTCAACTCACTTGAACTCACTATGCCTCACCGCACAGCAAGTCCGCCGTGGCGTCTCTGTGATCAGTCAGTCCGTCCGTCGAGGCTCCTCGAGCAGCCAGACCAGTCCGCAATCGGCCTCTGCCTCCTCTCCACTCCTCTCCTCCCCACCTCAGCTCAGCTCGGCGCTAACCCCACGATGCTGGCGGCCATCGGTCGCTTCTGCTTCCTGGCGCTGACGGACGCGGCCATGGTGCCTGCGCTGACGGTCATGAAGAAGAACCACCGGCACTTCGAGCTGTTCGTGGGCGTCTTCCAGCTGCTGATCGCCTTCTGCTTCAACGCGGCCGAGGCCTTCCGCGCTGACCTCTTCCTGCGCGAGCTGCAGTGGCACTTCATCTCGGACGTGCTCTCCGTCACCTACTTCCTGCTGCTCTGCGTGCACCTCATGGGCTTCCGCGACGAGGACCGCAACATCGTGCTGCGCTACGTCGCCTTCGCCTGCTCGTGGCTCACCAAGTCCAAGGACGGCTGGAACACGACGGCCTACGAGGCGCTGCTCGTCGCCAGCTACATGGGCGGCGTCGCCTACCGCCGGCTGGCCTCTCGCGACAAGACGATCGCGCCCGTCAGCCGCGAGAACGCCAAGCTCGCGCTCTTCTTCCTCGCCTCGGCCGCCGTCACGGGCGGCGTCCCCATCTACTTTGCCGGCGGAGAGGACGCGTGGGGCGCGCTGGGGTTCGTCAAGGGGTGCATGCACGTGCTCGGCGGCGTCGCCTTCTACTACGCCTGGCTGTCGGTCCCCTGCCTCGACACCAAGAAGACGGACCTCATCCCGACCTACGTGTGACCCCGACAAGTGGGCGAGGGAGTGGCAGCCGAGTAGATAGGCGTAATGTATGGAAGCGCGCGCTCGCGACGTGGGCCAGCGCGCAGTGTTGGAAGTCGATGGAAATGACAACGCGCAAGTGGAGAGCGCTACCCGGTAGTTAGTACTCGGCGGTGGGCCAGGAAATGACTGTAGACCGCCCGCACCGGCCGGACGTCCGCGTCCTGCGTGATCTACAGCAGCGCACACTCGGTCAGCCTCCAAGCCGCACCGGCCATCACGACGAGGAATCAGGGGCTCGACACGCACCTTGCGGCCGTACGAGAGCTCAAAGTAGTGCGCGTAGAGCGCGAGTTGCACTTGCAGGAGCACGAGGAAGCGGTGCTGGGCGGTCGGTCTCCGCCTGCAGTCTCCCAGGTCTCCCACGTCTGCGAGCCTGAGAGCGCGGTACCGCTCGTCCTTCTCGAGCAAGAAGAGCTTGACCAGCGCGTACGTCTCGAACACTTGTGCGTGCCGCGGTTCGCATGGAGCGGCACCGTCACGACCACTAGTGTGAGTCGAGACGGACCGGAGGAACGCCTTGAGCTCTGCCTTGACGCTCGCCAGTGTCTCGCGCGGCCACTGGCAGCAGCACTGGAGCACCTGCTGCTGGGAAACGACGGCTTCTGCCTCGTCCTCGGCGTGGCAGTCGGCTTGGCAGTCGGCTGCATTGAAGACGAAGAGCTGGTGCAGCAGCCTCCGTTGCCGAGCATCCGGCGAGTCTGCCAGCTCCGGCGTCTTGTCAGCGGTCGAGATTGGAGTCTCGGGAGTAGAAGGCGTTGGTCGGAAGCGCTCGACATCTGCAACTTGCTTCACTGCCAGCGTCTTCTCAGTGTCGAGCGGTGTAGAGGGCGGAGCGCTGACGGCGTTGTCTTCGTCTCCGAACAGCACGCTGTGCACCGTGAACCTGACGAGCGAGTCGACCAGCGACCGCTCGAGCCGGCCAGGCGAGTGCATCCTCACTTCTGCTGCCTCGTGCGTAGCCAGTCGGACACGCGCGACCCAAACGCGAGCGCCTTGTGGACTGCCTACCAGTCAGTCCCTTGGACCAGCAAGTCGCGCCTCTTTGGTCCGCCGGCTTGCGCATTTGGCGTCGGAAGATATAGATAGAGAGCACGCGAGGCATGTCCAAGGCTCCGAAGAAGGACGACGTGGCCGTTGGCGCGCTGCGCGTCGTGTACCAGGACACGACCACGGAGCTAGAGGAGCTGATCCTCTCGAGCGCCACGAACGCGCTGCGCGCGCTGTACAAGGGCGAGAAGACGCACTTCACCGAGGTGGCGCAGCAGATCAAGAGAGAGGTCGAGGACGCGCAGGACGGCGCGTGGCACGTCATCGTCGGCAAGTCCTTCGGCTCGTTCGTCTCGCACGAGGTCAAGAAGTGCGGCGCTCGCTCTGCTGTAGTCGCCTGGCATTCATTCACAGCGGTCTCACCTACCTGTGTATGCTCTCTAGGATGTTCTACTTCTTCCTCGGACACGTCGGCTTCCTCGTCTATCGCCACGGCTGAGCAGCACCCGTCAGCCCTCGGCATCATGCGTTCAGGCCTCCGTACGCCGCCGGAGTCGCGGCCTCGACTTGTAGACCCCTGCAATACACGCCGCTTGACCGGCAGCTTGCCGCCGCAGTTGATCGCCTTGAACGCACTGGTCTCGAGCTGTCGGGCAATGCAAGAGCTCAACCAGTGGCAAGCCAGTCCGGCACGAGTGCAGGCCCATCGCGACTTGGAAGAGGATGCTTGTGCGCCACGCACTCGTCCCCTTGGTGGCTGGAGACCGCGGACGTCACCATCCGTCGGCTTCATTGGTCCTTCGCGCCGTCGTGCCGCTAGTCGTGGGACTCGCGCCGCTTTGCTGGCGTCTGCACAAGGCCAGCAATGGAAGCTTGACCATCAATGCCAGCTCTCCTCTCCTCTCGCCGAGCGCTCGCCTCTGGCCTTGCACAGACGCCAGCAGTCAGCGCTCTCTCCACAACTAGCGGCATGAACGGCTCGAAGGACCGGCGAAGCCACCAACGAAGCCGACGGCTGACGCGTCGCGGTCGTCGGCTCTCCTCTCGGCAAGTGCGGCGGCGGTCCGGATCGTCGCAGCCAGTCTAATTCACGAGGAAGTGAAGGCAAGAGTCTCGATGGGATTCCCCCCGGAGGGTTCCTAGAATCGCGACGCGCACCTGTCCAAGCGAAGCCGAGCGAATCGCCCAAGGCCCCAGCATGCCCTGTTACTTTTGAGTCGCCGTCGCCGTGGCAATCGAGCACACGGAAGAAGCAAAGCCGAGCGGGCGAGAAGGGGAACGAGGATACAGGGACGCAGGCGATTCGACTCCGTGCTCGCTGATCCGGCCCGGCCTCATACCCGGCTGACAGGTCGTGGCGAGCCGCTCCATTCGATTGGATTCACAGATCGCCCTTGACCGGCGAGAGGGAGTAGCGGATTCAGTCACGTGGGTGTGCTCTCACCTCGGTGCAGGCTGGTTTACTTGTTCCTCGGTCATGCCGGCTTCCTCGTCTATCGCCATGGCTGAGCGACGGCGTCCGGGTCTGCTCGCCTGTGTAGCGGTCGCTTCCAGGTTAAATAATGGCCGTCTTCTCCCTTGAACACAAGCTCTTCTTCTCTGGCTCTCGACTCACGGGACGCGGTAGGGCGGAGCCTGCGGCTGGTGCGGGTGCTGCTGCATCTGCTGCTGCTGGTAGCGGCGGAACTCCATCTTGAGCGCTTCCCGGACGGCCTCGCTGAACTGCACGACGCGCACGAACTCGCTCTGCCGGTCCTCCACCAGCTGCTGCATGCTCTGCTCGTGCGCCGCGATCGACGCGCTCAGCTGCTGGATCGTCGCGTTCACGGCGCTCGCGTTGGCCATGCCGGACGAGCTGATGGCGGTCGCCAGCTGGTTGTTCAGGCTCTGCAACGTGCTCTTGTGTCCGTTGATGTTGTACGACAGCTGCAGGCACTTGCGGTGGCTCAGCGGCGGCACCTGCGGCACGTCCATGACCTCCGTCAAGCGGATCTGCCGCACCTTGCGGATGATACCGGGCGACTGCACGATGGCCATGACGAACAGCCGGTCCCGCCGATCGAGCGCCGACCGCAGCGTCGCCTGCGTGTTGTTAAGCTCCGCCATGAGCTGCGCGGCAGCGTACGGGCCGCGCGCCGCCGCGTGGACGATCTCCTCGTTCAGCTGCTGGATCCGACACTCGAGCTCGTAGACAGCGTGGTTCTGTGCGTTGTAGCGCGCGATCATGGCCTCCAGAAGCGGGTTGCCCGTGCTTATGGCCGGAGCGCCAGACATCATGCTGTAGCTCGCCATAGCGCCGTTCCCCGCGCTTCCGGGCATGCTCGCTTCAGTTGGAGACGGATGACTGACTGCAGGTGCTGGAGGAGTAGTCGCTGGTGATGGCGTCGTCCATCTTGGTGTGCTGTTGACGTCGATGGTTTGGACCGGCGTCGAGTTGAAGCCGCGCGACGGGATGCCCATGGACGACGACACGTTGTAGTACGCATTGGTCGGAGTGCCTTGCTGGCTTGTCGAGTGATACGGGATCGGTTCAGGCCTCGATACGTTGGCGAACGCATCAGGCTCTTCAATCATCAGCTCCTGAGGGAACGGCAGCGCCTCAGACAGTGGCCGCGCAACCATAGGCGACGCCGATGACGTCGGGACTTGAGCAACTTGGAACTTGCTTGCGGCGGCAGCAGTCGCGTACCGAATTGGCTCGACGGGCTGCAGTTGGTGGGCAACCGACTGGGCGATAGTGATGCCCGTTGTTGACGTCATGCTGGCAGTCGCACGGAGCTGCGGAGCGGACAACGGACGTGGTATGCTGTTGACGTGGGAGGTTCGGCCCATGCGCTTGAAGCCCGTTGTCGACGCCTGAGTGCCTGGCGGGTCGCTGTCGTTGTCCGAGTCGATGGTGATCATCTCTGCAGGGTCAGCCTCGCGCTTGCGCTTCCCGTGAAGTGCGGGAATATCCACAGAGTCGGCTGACGCAGCACCGTCCATGGGTGATGCACTTGGAGCTGGCTTGTTGGCGTCGGAGGAGTACGGCCGCTTCAATACCGCCAGGACCTGCATCACGTTCGCGTGGAAGTGCGACGACCAATTGGACTTGGCGATGTTCTTGCCCGAAGAACCTGGTTGGCCATCGTTCAGAGTCAAGAGTCAGCCGACCAGCAGCAGCAGCAGCAGCAGCAGCAGCAGCAGCAGCAGCAGCAGTCTTGCTCTGTTTGCTAATGCGTACCTTCAATAGCGAAGCGCCGATGCGATCGCACCTTGCGCACGCTGTGGATGCCCGAGAAGCACGAATCGCAGAAGTCCAGTTCGCAGTTGCAGCACCAGTAGCCGACGCGCTCGAGCTGGCACAGCGGACACTCTGCGTCCATATCGAGAGACCGTCAGCCACCCCAAACAGACAAATACGCGGATATGAAACCACCTCACTTACTTGAGAGGTCCTGGATCTGGTGCCCGGGACTGGAGAGCAGCGCGTGGGCCTTGATGAAGCACGCGGCGCAAGTTGGAACGCCGTATGCCTCACATCCTTCCGTCAAACACTTGAGCTCCGCGTCACGCGTCGAGTCAGTCGCGTCGTCACCCGAGCACTTGACGCACGGCGGCCGCCCAAACTCTGCAGGTCACACACACAGGCAGCCATGCACACAAACAGAGCAGAAGGTTAGGCTGCAGCGGTCCATGAACGTGGCGTTCACATAGCAGCAGCAAGTTACGTACGCGTCGGCATCTCCTTGCCGCGCTTGCGCACTTTATCAAGCACGACGGGCATGAGCTCGAACCACTTCTTCGGGGCCTTCTGATTGCCGGCGCTCGACTCGCTTTCCCCCTCCGCCGCCGCCTCCACCTCGTCCTCGGGGGTTGAAGCAGCGACTGGAGCGGGCGTTTCCTGTGTAGATGGGGCGTCCGTGGGCTCAATTGGCGCGTCGTTTCCTCCCGCGACTGCGTAGCCGCCCAGCTTTTCGATAGCTGGACTAGCAGGCTGAGCCGGCGGGCAGGAGCGGCCGCCATTGTCGCTCATGGGGCTCGGGAAGCGGCGGGACGGCTCGCCCCGCGCGCGTCTGCCTTTCCCGTCCTGTGGCGTCCTGCCAACTTCTTGTTGCTTTGATAGCCCAGCTCACTCGAGCGAAACACCTGAGGTTGTCAAAACTGGTGTGGTCAACACTAATGTAGGTGTGCCATGAGTGCGAGGGCTCAAGCGTTGCTGGAAAGGCGCGACGTCGCCCCCAGACGGCGGAACAAGCGCCGCCCGCGGTCGGATGCGGACACGAACCTTCTGCTTCTAGTGTCGATGCGGCGGCGCCCCATGGCTGGCAAGCGCGTCGACAGGAAGCGGGTCGAGGTGGTCGGCATTGCATTGCCGCCGTCTGACGTTTTCCCGCCAAAACCTGCGGTGGCTTCAACACGACCACGATTGGCTGAATATGCGCGTCTTTTTCACCAATGAAATCTAGAATTGGGGGTGTTTCTAGAAACTTCCGCCAACACTCGTTAACACCCGTTAACGCCCGCCAATCTCCCACGCCATGCTGTCGACGAGCTCATTCCTGGATTCGGAGCGGGCGCGTCGAGTTCAACGTCAAGAAGCGCGGGATGCAGGCGCTACGCGACGAGATTGCCGAGCTGCAGGCGCTGCTGGCGCAGACCAAGACACCGGGCAATGTGCGCGACCTGACGGCGCTGCTGCACGAGAAGCAGCAGGCGCTGGACGCCCAACAGGAGAGCGAGGCGATGGACGTGGAAGCGGCACCGACGGCGGACCCTGTAGCCGTTGCGGCTCCTCCGCAGCCAGTCCCAGTCGTTAAGGCCACGCCCACCGTGGACGATGTGGCTGTATTCACGGAGATCTCGCGGTTCGGCTGGGAGGACGACGGGTTCGGCAAGCCCAAGGTGTCGGTGATGGTCCTCTCGGGCATCGATGGCGTCGGCGACTTGCCCAAGGAGAACGTGACCTGCCACTTCACCAGGACGTCGTTCGACCTCAAGGTACGCGGCCGGTCAATCACTTGGTGGTTGTATGCAACTAGCTGACTGGTGGTTGTCGCTGCGCAGATCATGGGTCTTCACGGGAAGAACTACAGACTGATCAAGCCGTTCCTGGAAAAGGAGATTGTGCCGGGGAAGAGCTCGTTCCGCGTCAAGAAGAACCGCGTGACGGTCTCGCTGTGGAAGAAGGACAAGGACGAGCACTGGATGAGTCTGACGGCCAAGCACCCGGGCAAGGCGGCCAAGCCGAGTGCGAGCGACCCGACCGCCGGCATCATGGAGATGATGAAGAACATGTACGACGAGGGCGACGAGGACATGAAGCGCACGATCGCCAAGGCCTGGAGCGAGAGCCGCGAGAAGAACGCCGCCTCCATGGTCTAAGAAGGTGTTGATGGCGTCTACAGTAGTTTTGACCCCCAATAGCGGTCGCAGGCATAGTGATACACGTTTTCTATCGGATCCACCGGGCCCTCCCTTCACTTGACTCGGATCTCGGTAATGTTGCCTCCAGTTGTCACGACCGTCACCTCGCTGTCCTCTATCGCCTGTTGAATCTGCTTGAGCTGCTTGCTCTTGCTCTTGACCTGGAAGCTCTCGCTCGTCTCTCCAGTCTCGAGGTGCATCAGCGACAAGTACCCGTCGTCATCGATGCCCAACACGCTCCACTCGACCGAAGCAACAGCCTCAGCCTCCGTCCCATCGACCGTGAGCGCGTCCGGGTCGCCTCCAACAAGACCAATGAGCTCGTTGTACCATTTGAGCAGCTTCTTCTTCTGCTTGGAGCCCATGACGTTGAAGGGCATGGCGAGACCATCCTTGACCACCTGAAACACGGCCTCTAGCACGTCTGCGCCGCCCTCTGCCGCCGCCTCGCGCCGCCGCGGCTTGGCGAGCGCCACGTACTGGCCGACGCAGTCCACGAGCTTCTGCTGCGCGCTGTCGCTGAAGCGCGACGCCTGGTTCCGCTGCAGGAAGCGGCTCATGGTGCGCAGCTCCTTGAGCACCTTGCCCCGCGTCTGCGCCGCGCGAGACGCGTCCGTCGCCGCCGCGACTAGCGCCTGCCCGTCCTCCCAGAACTTGAGGCACCGCGCGTCCATTATCGACGACCGACAGCCTTTGAGTCATGAAGCAGTTGCTAATCAAGCGATCATTAAGTGCGTTATTGGAGTTTAAGTACGCATTCCGACATTTGGACAAAATCATTAGGTTCGATTCGGTGGCTTTTTCCAAGCCATCCAGGACAAAGCAGGCCAGCATGAGTGACGACTTGTATGGCGACCTGGACACGTCGGTGAGCGCGCTGGAGAAGAAGGAGGCGCTGGACCAGAAGGCGCGCGCCGAGAGGGAGAGCGCGCGGCTGCGGGCCGAGCTGGCGCTGCTGCAGCGCGAGAACGCGCGCCTGGGCGAGGCCAACCGCGTGCTCGAGGCGAACTTGTCGACGCTCTTCGCCACAGCGCAGACCGAGGTCCGCCGCAAGGACAAGGAGATCCAGCGGCTGCGCGACGAGCTGGCAGCCGGAGCCGGTGGTGGCAGTGGTAGTGGAGAGCGGCGGCCTGAGCGGTGAGGTGGTCTTTGTACCAGTCAAAGGAGCTGCAAAGCAATAAAGCAGTCGTCTTCATGCATGGGAACGGAGGTTCGGTTGCGCCTGATGCATTAAGATTATCGAGTGAACGCTAACAAAAACATCGCAAACGATAACCCTAATGCCCGAGTTGACGGGCTATCCGAAGGCCACCTCCACCGACACTGCGGACGGCAGAGGCACCTGCGGACACTTGTAGATGCAATCTCCAGCTGCCGGAAGTCGGAAGATCAGGGACAGCCGGAGAGTTCGCCACTTGGAAGTTGCGCCAGCATGGTTCTCAAGCGCTCTTGCGTCGGCCCACGGTCATACCAAGACGTCATTGGATCACAATGAGGTACACCATAAGCTTCTGCGATGCGCTCGACGCCGTCCTGCACACACGGCGACAGACTGGTTGCGCGCCTCCGCTGGGCAAACTCGAAACACGGTGGGCATGGAGACGACGCAAAGCCTCCGAGACAATTGCACATTTGGCCAAAACTACATCCGCCATGTTTGAAGGTTAGTGTCAAGGACAGAATAATTTATCGGCCGAAACAAAAAGTAATTTGCACTTCATGGCGAATCATTGGCAGAAACTCGCACGATAATTCAAAATATGGAATTGTTCGGTGATGCAAAAAACGGTGAGCTCAGAAATCTCTCATGCGTTTTATTTAAACAATTGGTGCGGACAGCGGCACATCACACCTGAAAATATAAAATGATGCATTGTGGGAACGATAGCATTAAATACGGTGGGTGGTGCCTGCCCTCTTCGCTCAGCGTCGAGCAGTAGAAGCGAGCTAGAGCTACTCGACGCGAGCTGAGCTTGTCGTCGAAGGCTGGCGCGACTTGGAGGTTGATCCGTCAATACAACGAGCGCCACCTGCTTCCGCCTTCCGCTCCTCGATTCGGCCTGGTCGCCTGGGCCTCGCCCAGTCTCGCAACGTCTCGATCATACAACGTAGATGCTGCCCACCGCCCGCCCAGTCGTCCTCGGTCCGGTGGACTGTACCGCAGCCTGACATCGAAAGGAGCGGGCGGTTGGATCGCCAACGGGTCCATTTCGCCAGGTATGTACACGTGCGCGCGGTCTTCCTCCTCTTGACGGGAGCACCCGGCAGGCCTACGAAGTGTGCGACGCCGCGTCATCCGGCCCGACAAAGATCTCCTCCGGGTCCACCGCTGGGAGCGCCGCCGCCTTGTCTCCTGCCGTGTTTTTGAGTTGCTTTTAGGCCACACGACGTCGCCATCGAGCGAGCAGCACAACACCAACAGCCACAGTGTGAGCAAAGCAGCATGTACCTTGCGGGAAGGCGAGGCGACAACCAGGGAGACACAGCTTAGGGACCAACCTGAAGGAGCGTGTCCAGGCAGCTCACGTCGTACTCGTCCAGCAGCGACGTCTCGAAGTCTTCCAGCTTCTTCATCACGTGCTGCTAAAACGGAATCGCAGGAGCGACACCCCATGAATAGGTCTCGCCATGGGACCGCAGCAACTCGAGCAGCACTCGGTACGGTACCTCCTCGCCGTCGCCAAACGCGTACCCCTCCGAGTCGCTCAGCAGCGGCAGGTCTTCATCAATCAGTCCAAGCTGGTGCGAGGGAGCAGCAGCCACGCCGTTGCTAGCCGCGGCGGCTGCCGGGACTGGAGGCGGGATCTCAGGAACAAACACAGTCGGTGTGGCAGGCTGACTGCCAGCCGAACCCACACCGTTGGTGAGAGCGAGTCCAGAAGACACGGCGGCGGCTTCGGTTGACACGTTGGGGCTTGACCGCGGCGACACGTTGAACGGCGAGAACAAGCTCAGCACGTTGTTGCGGTGCTCCTCCGCCGACAGCATCGGCATCGGGTTCGTCGGGATCGTCATCGCAAACGAGTGCGCTGGCAAGGGGCTCGCCACTTCCATGACCGACGGAGGATCTTGTCGACAAGCACACAAGCGGTTAGTTTCGTGGTCGGCCAGTCATCGAAGCAGTGAGAGACAAGCGCGTACCTAGTTGTCGAGATGACCCAGTACCCTCGACCGTCTCGACGTCCAATGTGTCGGCTGGGACTTCGACGAACTTTCGCTTCCGCGACACTTGGCTGGGCACCGTGACGTCGGTCGAGGTCGAGTCCGGCAGCATCGGCGGCTCGTCCATGGCCAGGAAGCGCAGCACCTCGCGGAACTCCTTGGGGCCGAGCATGCTGCTGCTGATATAGCTATCATGAGATCCCCGGTCGCATCCCCACGCAGGCGTACGCATGCATGCATGCATTGTGGATACAAAGCGTAGAGCATTTTAGAAAAAAGAGGCCCAGGACTTCTTTCCATGCAGCGCAGAGCACGCCATGTTTGCAGCATGCAGCGCAATACATAGAACAAGTAAGCAAGCAGAGGGTACGTACTCGTCGCTGATGACGGCGCCAGGGTCCGTGCTCGAGAGCTTGGGCACGGCCGGGTGCTTGCCGCGGTAGATCTGGTACAGGATCCACATGATCTTCTTCATCTTCTCCTGCATAATCATCTGCTTGTCCTTGGCCGCCTCCAGGTGCTTCCACAGCTTCACGTTGTCGCTCCGCACGATCTGTTGTCGACAAGCAAACCCCGTGTCAGCCTGGCTGGTTAGTCGACCGCGACGCACTATACGCGGCGAGACGAACAGCGTTGTCGATCTCGAGCTCCCGCAGACGCTTCTCCATGGCTTCGCTGCGGTGCCGAAGCTCCTTCATCTCGCGCAGAAGCGTGTCCGAGATCTCGCGATGCGCGTCCAGCCGCGAGTTCTGTATCAACACGAGGCGAGGTATACACAGGCGTCAGCGTCGTCAAAGCCCAGGGACTTGGTCCTTAGAAGGCAGAGACTCACCTGGACCGAGGCGTTGACGAGCGCCTGGCTGTTGTGGTTGCTCGAGGACGAGACCTTCCGCTTGATGTGGTGCAGCAGGTCGGGCCGGTCGCGCTTAAAGTACGGGTGCTGGAACTCGAGGCGCTTCGAGTCGAGCACCGTCTTGTGGAAGCCGTAGAGGTTGAGCTGGCGCACGAAGGACGGGAAGTTGCGGTGCTTGAAGAACCGCGGCAGCACCATGGCCACGAACGCCTCGAGCTGCGACACGATGATCGTGTCGCCGCTCGCGTTCCACCCGCAGATGCCGGCGAACTCGGCCATGCTGAAGATCTCGAACGTCTTGGACAGGAACGCCGGCAGCATCACGTGCTTGGTCTCCACGCCGATCGCCGCTGCCCCGAATGAAGCTGAAGAAGCCGACGTGGTAGCCGACGCCTTCCCCTTCGCGCCAGTCGCCGCCGGACGCGCGCGCGCTCCACTCACGGCCGTCGATGTCGCCGCCGAGGCGCCCGCCTCCCCCTGCGTGACGCGAATGCGCTTGGCCATTTGTCGATGGATCTTCTTCTTGTTCGCGATACGCGCTGGCTTGCTCTCTCCCTGTTTGTTGCTGGACTTTCTCGCCTGGACGGAGACGCTTAACGACCGACTGGGGGCCTGCTACTCGACGCGTGTTACGCTCGTGGAGTGCTCCTGGCTGCTCCTGGCTGCTCCTGGCTGTCCTCTCCTGCGATCGATCGGTCGGTCCGACCTGGCGCGAGGTGCTGCTGGTTTGGTGTCGTGCCGCCCGCCGCTTCTGGTTGCTTCCGCGAGGCTTTGTTTGCTTTGGCCGACGCTGTTCGGGCTTGATTGGTCGGCCGCGGCCCGTTGTATGGGGGAAAGTAGTTCAGGAGGTTAGCTAGATACGTTGTCCAAGCTGCGGAATTGGGTTTGGTGTTTCTTTCTCATTCGCCCCCCTCGCTCGATCGTCAAAAGTATATCCTGTTTTGACGTTTATAAATTTTTAGAACATATAGTATTTTAAATTTGTTGGTGCACCCTTCGAGTAACCTCCACGTTCGAGTGCCGGATGACATAATACCGTCAACACTCCCGGATTCGAGATGAAGGACGAGATAATGGCGCCTCCTCCGCCGCCGCCGCCTCCGCCTCCACCGCCGCCGACGCGACCAGAAGACGAGGAGAAGGACCCACCACCTCCGCGCAGGAAGCCGATGGACTTTCGCGAGGTTCTGGCGCTTTTCCACGACGACAGCGCGTCGCCTGCCGAGTCCGCGCGCGTCTGGAACGGGCTGTGGACTGCGGCTCTGGCCGAGGCGCAGGACGAGCAGCGGCGGCAGCGACTCGACAGGAGGAAGAAGCCGCGGCCGCCACCGACATCACGTGGCGCTGGCTCGCGTTTGGGCAGCAGCGCGGGCCCAGAGCACGCGAAGCGGCCGCGACTGGTACATTGGTGTCTGTGTAACCGCTCCTGTTACGTGAAGGTGCTGACAATGTGGTAAATATGGTAACCCCAGGCGTCGGGAGCGGACCTGGAGCCAAGCAAACTCGGGCGTGCGGGCCGCTTCCCGAACAAGAGCAGCGCTGGCGGGCCGCCCAAGGGCTCCAAGCTCATGCAGAAGCTCGGCGGGCCGCGCGGATAATTGATGTAAACAGAGGACAGAGGGATTACGAGATGCTGGCGCGCGTGGTGGCCGTCGAATTGCTGCTGCTCGAGCGCCGCGAGTGGCTGAGAAGCTGGCGCGCGGCGGCGACGGCGGCCAGGTTGACGGCCGCGGGTCCCTCTGGCTGTCTTAGGCGCCGCACGAGCTCGCCGAAGCCGCGGCCGTAGCTCAGGTCGTCGGCGAAGACGAGCGGCCGGACGCCGGCGGCCTCGAGCTGGCGGGTAACCCCGACGTCCATGAGCCTCGAGCGCTTGGAGAAGTAGACCGGCACGACGGTCTTGCCCTTGTCCTCTGCGAACGCGAGCTGGTCGCTCACGAGCTCCGTCTTGACGCTCTGCTCGGACAGCACGACGAGGAAGACGGCGCTCTGCAGGATGGCGTCTTTGGCCGCCAGGATGCGCTCCTTCATGCTCGACACGTTGGTCATCGAGTCGACGACGATCGGCAGCTGCTGCCGCCGCAGCTCGGTGCACAGCTGCGTCACGAAGTCGCGGTGGCAGTCGCCGTGGCTCACGAACACGGAGAACGCGGGCCCGGGCGTTAGACGCTGGCCGCGGCTGTTTCCACGCGCGATCACGGCGTTCACCACCTCGTCCAGCGTGTGCCGGTGGCTCGCGTCGTCGTCCTTGAATGTTCGGGCCAGCCGCCGGCTCGGAGGAGTGATCGTCGAGTGGCGGTGGTGCTGGCCCGGCAGCACCGGCGACAGCAGCGACCCGAGCATGGCGCTGTGTGCTGGAGAGCGAGCGAGGGACGACCGGCGGCCGTCGCTAGCCAACAGCCCGCCGTTCATGTCCAACTCGACCGGAGCAAACGAGAAGAAGCGGTTACCGCCGCCGAGCCGGTGGAGCTCCACCTCGTCGCGCAGGCCGTCGATGAGGCTGCGCAGACTCGCCTGGAACTTGTCCTCGTCGATCTCGAACTCGACGTGCTCGAGCGTCGCGCCGTCCGACACGGTGCTGCCCGACGACACGTAGCTGTGGCTCGACGTCACGGCCTGGCCGAACGGCACGATCTGACGAGTGTAGATGTACACCTGGAGCTCCTCGGACACGCTGAAGGCCTCGCACGAAATGGGGACGACGGGGATCTCGAGCTCCTTGGCGTGCACGAGCTCGGCCATGGCGTCCGTGTGCTCGTAGCCGTCGCTCAGCATACAGACGAGTGCCGAGGCCTGCTCCGTCACGGCCTTGGAGTGCTCGATGTCGTCGCCGTCCTCGCGCATGAAGACCGTGATGAAGTTCTGCTCGATGCCGGCGCGCACGCGGTTGGCGAACAGCCGGAACGCCGGGTCGAACGACAGCACCACATCCACGCAGTTGCCGGCCACTTTGACCGCGTATTGCAGCTCGGCCGACGCGCAGCACTCGATTGCTCGGCGGCCCTGGCCGTTGACCGCGTACAGATCCGCCCGCCCCTCCACTAGCAGCGCTAGTGCGACATCGCGGAAGCCGAGGCGAAGCGCTAGGTGCAGCGGCGTGTCCAGGTGCTCGTTGCTGATGCAGGCGCTCACGTCCACGCCGGCGTCGACGAACATCTCGACGCACGGACCACCGAGCAGCCCGCCGAGCACGCCGAAGGCCAGCGGCGTGAATCCGTCGTGGTCCGTCAGCCGCGGGTCGGCGTTGTTGGCCAGCAGCTCCTTGACCGCAGCCTCATAGTTGTGCCTCGTGGCCCAGTGCAGCGGTGTCCGCCCATGGCTGTCCTTGGCGTTCACGTCGGCTCCCTTGGCCAGTAGCGCGGCGATCACGTGCCTCCTGCCCATGACGGCGGCCCAGTGCATCGGCGTGCGGCGGTGGACGCCCTCCTGGAACTCGCCCAGGACATTCGGGTCCACTTCCCACGCCAGTAAGTGCGACACAGTGGCGAGGTCGCCGGCCGCCGCGGCCTCGTGCAGCGGCGTGAGCGCCACGTCGGCTCCCCAGTCGGCCAGGACGCTCGCGAGCTCCCTCCGGCCGTTCAGCTGGGCTCGTTGCAACACCGTCGTGCTCATCGAGTCGCCCTTGCCAGGCACCACGAGGATGTTGGCTCGATGGAAGATGAGGTTCTCGACGACGTCGACCGAGTCGCCGAGGAAGACGGGCGAGACGCGCATCGACTTGGAGAAGAAGCTCGTCCGCGCCAGCACGTCCAAGTTGCCGCCGAACTTGACGAGCAGGTCCACCACGGCTGTGTGTCCGTGCTCCACGGCCACGTGCATGGGAGACCCGAGCACGTGTGCGATGTTGCGGAAGCGCAGCTGGCACATGTCGTACAGCAGTTCGAGGTCGAAGGCCGCGCCAGACGTCTTGTCCAGGAAGTTGGGGTTGATGCCGGCCTCGAGCAGCGTCTCCACCAGCTCGACGTCCCCTGCGCGGCACGCCACATGTAGCGGGTTGCGCGTGCGCGGCGCAAAGGCCCAGCAGAAGAGCACCGGCGTGTTGTACATGCGCGTGAGCAGCATCTCGAGCTTGAGCTTGGAGCCGAGCACGGCCTCGGCGCGGCGCAGCAGCTTGCTCACGCGCTCGCGGTCGCCGATCATGGCCGCTTCGTGGAGTGCATACCGCAGTCCGCGCTCGAGCGTCCGCACTGAGGCGCCGAGCTGCAGCTCCCGATTGAGCGTCAGGTACGTCGTCTCGGCCGCGCTGGGCCGCAGGATGGGCGTGCTCACGTCGTCGCTCGGCGTCTTGGCGTGAGAGGATGTCGACAGGCTTGATGTTGAGGAGGAGGAGGTGAGCGACACGAGGTCGTCGTCCTCCAGACCGGCGCCGAGCTGCAGCTGCTGGTGCGCACGCAGGCGGTCGAACTCGCGCGTCTGCAGCACCATGGCGGCGGCCGAGAGCACCACGAGCAGGTTGGACGGCCGCAGCAAGTTAAGCGTGTCCTGCGAGGTGAGCTCGCCGAAGGCCCAGTAGATGCTGCCGTACAGCAGCACGACCCAGGCGAGCGAGAAGGTCTGAAAGATGACGATGATCTCGCACGCGTACAGCACCGGTGTGTGCACGAGCGCGTAGCGCGGACGAGACGGCGCCGAGCTGCTTGTTACCGCAGCGGTGGCGGCGCTCTCACGGCTGTCGGCTGGCTGAGACGACCGGCTGATCGCCGAGGACGACGCGTCGACCGAGTCCGAGGAGTCGGTGGAGACGCCCCAGCCGCTGGCCGCGTACAGCGAGACGAAGGGGAGGCACGCGACACCGAGCAGCACGTTCAGCAGTTGGATGGAGCCCCATATCCACAGCACGAAGCTCCGGTCGGCCGTGAGGCACACGAGCAGCGCCAGCGACATCGCCGACAGCAGCGTCGACACGGCCGCGCGCCACGCGTAGTACGTGTTGGACCACTGCACGTACGCGACCGCCGACCGCCAGGACCACTTGCCGGGTTTTGCTGCAGCCGCGGGCGGGGCTAGGGGCGGCGCCGCGCTCGCAGAGCCGCCGGTAGCGTCCTCGGGCGGAGGACTCTCCATGCGTTCTCCCAGGCTTGGCAAATGTGGGTGCTCTTGATGTCACGACAATTGCGGTTGGGCTACCTGGTAGTCGTGTACTCCTGGGTTACGGTGGGTGCAATGGGTTCAAATATGAGGTTACAGACACAATTGTAACCCAGGATTCAATGGCTTCAACATGGCTTCAACTTGCATCCGGCACTCATTTGTGCGGCCCGGGAGCAATGGGACTGGCGCGCCAACATGTCAGGCACATCCATTGCGCATCCATCGCCGTCACCTGGAGTCGAATGGCAACGCTAGAAAGACGTGGTTGCATCTCCACAGCCGGCCTGTTTGTGGCGAAGCCTCACGGGCGTGGCGATACCGGGCGTCGCCCGCCACGGCGAGCAGCTTGAAGTCGCCATCGCGGCCGCCTCCGCACGCCAATGAACGAACTCGATCAATCGAAGGCGTACTGCCAGCAATGTCCGCCTTGGCCAACATGGACTTGGGCTTAAATCATCGCGACAGTGCCGTCGCTCAGCCAAACAAGGACATGTTGACAAAGCTGTTCCTGTCGGCGACTTCGTTCGCGTCGTCGTCGTTGCTGAAGCAGCCGTCCGCTTCGTCATTCCAAGTCCGCCCCGGCTTGTTGTAGCCGCGAACTGGTTCTCTATCAGCGCGCGCTGCAAGTCGCGCCACTACCAAATCCTCACACTCCTCTCGCACCTTCGTCGCCGCCCGTATGTAGCGTAGCGACTCCGGACCGCGCCAAATTGGAGATGCTCGTGCTCTTGCTCCCCCTGGTGGTAGTCGAGCTTGCAGGAAGGCCAGATCTCGCACAGGAAGCCGACGGGGTGGCGCTGGTTCCCATGTGTGACTGTGAACCATACAAACTTCTCGTGATTGCGCAACGTGCAAATTCTTGTGACGATCAGATGGGGCTTCTAATCGAGGCGTATCTAACTTAGCGCGGCGAGGAGCTAAGGTTCGCGTCGGATCGATCACTGCCAAGCGGCCGAGCGTCTCCGGCCACTCGCCGCGTTGCCTCGCCTCCCCTCGACCGCCTCTCCTCCTCCTCCTGCTCCTCCATGAACCTCCTGCAGCTGCAGCGGCGCGTGGCCGTCGGCGCCTCGCTCCGGCCGGCGCTTGCGCGCGCCATGGCGAGCAGTTCGAACGGCCACCCGTTCGTGTTCGCGTCGCGCAACGAGTACATGGGGTACCTCGAGTCGCACCAGAGCCGGCTGCCGTGGGGCTTTTCTGTCGGCACGACCAAGTTCGCGTTCGTGCCGCAGGAGGCGCCGCACCTGCCGGCCAAGATGACCATGACGCTCATCAAGCCGGACGCGCCGACGCCGCTCTTCGGCGCCGTCTTCACGCAGAACGCCTTCCCTGGCGCGCCCGTGCTCGTGGGCCGCGCGCGCCTGGCCGAGCCCACGCTGGGCGCCATCGTCGTCAACAACAAGATCTCGAACGTCTGCGCCAGCGGCGGGGGCGTCGCCGACGCGCAGGAGGTCTGCGACGCCGTGGCCAAGCACCTGCGGCTCGCCAGCGGCAGCCAGGTGCTGCCGTGCTCCACGGGCGTCATCGGCTGGCGCATCCCCGTCGACGCCATGGTGCGCAACCTCGCACCGCTCGTCGACAGCCTTCAGTCCGAGTCCGTGCTGCCCGCCGCTGAGGGCATCATGACGACAGGTAAGGAGGCGATCACTCGCTCTGGTCACGGATTGAGCCACTTGCTGACACTTGGACGCTTGGCCGCATGAGCAGATCTGTACCCCAAGATCCGGTCGGCTGACATCTGCGGCGGCCGCATCGTCGGAATCGCCAAGGGAGCCGGCATGATCGAGCCCGACATGGTGTGTACCCCTCACCTGAGTCTCCCGTCGCTATCACTGAACCGATACTCATACTATCAATGACACCGTCTCTTCACGACAGGCGACCATGCTGGGCTACATCCTCACTGGTGCGTAGCCTCATTCCTACGTTCACTATAGGCAGACTCACCTCACCGTTCCATTTCCTGGCCGGGTGACAGACCTGGCGGTGCCTCGCGAGCTGCTGCGGCAGGCGTTGCTCGAGACTGTTCAAGAGACGTTCAACGCGCTGAGCGTCGACACGGACCAGAGCACGTCGGACACTGTGACGATCGTGTCGTCGGGCAAGATCCCGTTCGACCTGGCGCAGCTGGCCGCCTTCAAGGCGGCGCTCAAGGACGTCTGCCAGGGGTTGAGCGAGGACATTGTGCGCAACGGCGAAGGCGCGCACCACGTCATGCGCGTGGCCGTGCGCGGCGCCGCGTCCGTCGAGATGGCCAAGGGCGTCGGCAAGTCGGTCGTCAACTCGCCGCTGCTCAAGTGCGCCGTGGCAGGCAACGACCCGAACGTCGGCCGGCTCGTCATGGCCGTCGGCAAGTACATGGGCACGCACCACAAGGGCATCGACATTACGCGCCGCATGAAGATGAAGGTCGGCGGCGTCACCATCTTCCAGAACGGAGAGATGGTGCTCAACGACGAGATCGAGAAGCTGCTCGTCAACCACATGCGCCAGGCGCAGCTCACGGAGCCCACGCGCGGAGGACTCGACGTCACCTCGCACGACTTCCCGCCGCACGGCAAGTTCGTCGAGGTAGGGAGCTTGGCGTCTGATGCATCCATCACTAGTCTGTCGTGCTCACCGACTTGTTGTGGCCTTTGGGTAGATGGAGATCGACCTGGGCATCGGCAGCGAGCAGTCACAGGTGCTCGGCATCGACCTCACTCACGAGTACGTGGCCATCAACGCCGACTACCGCTCGTAGGGGCGACACCAAGACGCAGTCAGCAGCACTTCCATCTCCCAACAAGTGGTCGATCGATCGTCCAAGCAACGGACGCGTTTGCCTCGAATGAGCTATTAGAATACCGTGGCAGTGAGTGACTGACGCCTAGAAGCTCAGGCCGACCCACTCGAGCCACCAGCAGACGCCCAGTGGCCGTCCATGAGCTGCATGCGCCGCCGCACCTTGTCTGGGTCGGCAAACACGCGCCGCAGGATGCGCTCGAGTCTGTCGGCCTCGATGCCGCTGAAGAACCGGCGGAAGCCCTCGCGCGTCTTGGTCTCCACTATGGACGCGTGCTTGGTCTTCATCCGCTGCACAATCTCGTCGTCACTCAGCTCGACGGCCACCCCTAGTGGCTTGGTCCCTGTCACAGTGACCAAACTCCCAGCCAGTATGGCGGTGACTGGTCCTTTGCTGCTGCTGGGAGCGTCCTCCCCGTCCTCATTCTCGTCCTCCACCTCGTCTCGCCACTTGTCGATCGCGTTCAGGCTCGCAGCGACGTCAAAGAAGGCGCCACGCGGCGCTGAAGCCTGCCGTTTGGCCTTGTTGCACGCTTCGGAACCTTGTGAACGACATGGAGACTCGACGTGCGGCCTGCTCGATCCACACACACACACATGACGCGATCCATCAGTCTCAACACAACCTCGTCGGCTCCAAGCCGAAGCGAGAGAGAGAGAGAGAGAGACTCACGCACTTACTGATCGTCGCCGTCGCTCCCGCTGCCCTCCTCTTCCTCGTCTTCCTCCTCCAGCCGCCGACTACGCGCGTGCTGGAACACGCGGTCCTGCTGCTCCTTGACCGACAGCGACGACGGCAAGTACTGCCTCGCGTTGGACGTGTCGACCGCTGGTGACAGCGCGTCCAAGTTCCACTGGCGGTAGCGTCCGTCCATCAACGAGTTGCCGGTCGTGGCGGCCGAGTAGATGCCGCGCGGAGTCTTGACTGGCGAGCACGGCCTCTTGCTGTCGTCCTCGTCGTCTCCGCCGTTGCCACCATCGTCCAGGATCAAAATGTCCACCGACGGAGACACAGAGGACAGGCCCGAGCCTGTGATCGAGTGGCGGTGCTTACTGCGCGGCGGTCGAGTCCTCGAGGACGACCCCGAGCTCGACCCAGGCCGCTCGTCTGTGAACGCCTCGCGCACTGTCCAGCCATCTCGGACCACTCCAGCGGACGTGTTGGGCCTACGACTAGCCTTGGATGATGCTCTAGAGCCCGGGGCTGCGCTGGAAGTGGTGTTGCTGCCTCTCCGCTGACTGCTTTGGCGTGTTGCCGGACTCTCGGGCCGTCCGTCCGCCTGATCGTCGAAGGTGACGCCGAGAACGGAAGCGCCAGCGCTCTCCATCTGCCAGGCGCGCAGCTCGCTCATGATCGAGTCGCGCGAGTGGTGGGACTGCGTGTCGAGCTCGTGCGCGCGGTCGAGCGTGTCGGTGATGGACACCCGCGCTGGTGTCTTTGGTCGGTCAACTCCTGAGCGTGACGGAGTGTACGGCCGAGCTCCATAGGCGAGAGAGTCGCCTGTGCCTGACTCGTGCATCTCCGGGCCGCTTTGGCTGGCTTCAGGGAACTGAATAGGCTGCACGAGCTTACGCGGCGACTCGGCCTCGCTCTCGCTGCGATGGCGACGCAGCGCGCTCGTGACGTTGCCCGCAAAGACAATGTCGGTGCCGTGTGTGAGGCTGCTCCCGGAGTCGTTCGTGTCCTGAAGCAGCAAGCAATAGGTTAGATCCTGAATGCCACTGCGTGGTCGTGAGTTGAGGCTGAGGAACGTACGAACGTGGACGCCTCGGCCATCCCGACGCGCTTGACGCTCGAAGAGCGCGAGAGGGATCCGTAGCTGCTCGAGTCGCATTGCGACAGGTCTCCATTCGCAGTCGGGAGGCGACTCATGGACCCGGACGAGGGCGACAGCGACATCCCCGCAGCGGCCTCCATGTTGTCGCTGTGAGCGCGAATCGCGGCCTCTACATCCGCCTCCGAGATGGCAACACGGTCGATGCTGGCCAACACTTTGCCGTCAAGAGTCGACAGCTGCGGAACGAAGTTGGCGACGATCTGGCGGTACGAGCTGATGCTGCACACTGGGTTATCCGCAAGACTCAGCGCCTGGAGCAGGGGACAGAAAGCTGCTCGTCACAACCAAAGCACGACGATGAGCGTCAGCAACACAGCATCGCAAGTCATTGTGTGCGTCAAATAAAAGCGCACCTAGCTGCTCGATCTGTCCGACCTCAGCCACGCAGTTGCCCTCCAAATCTGGCCAACATTGAGTGTCAAGCGTCAGGTACGGGTCTTCGACGATACTGAGACGCTCAATGAGGTACCCACCGACGGTTTGCAGCTCCTCGTGCATGCTCAGCGGACTGATGTCGGCGATGCGGTTGTGCGAAGCATAGAGCTGCTGCAGACACGCGAGCGCGCCGATGCCGTCGAGGTCGGTGATGCCACTGCGCGCGACCGAGAGCACTCGGAGCGAGAGCAAGGACGTGCCGAGGTCGCGGAAGCTGAACAGGACGCTCCCGTCGAGCGTGAGCTGCTGCAGCGATGGCAGCAGCTCGCCGATGACCTCGACCGACTGCTTGCCGGCGTCCACTGCTATCCGCAAGCTGGTGACGCGGGACAGGTCCTGGCGACCAGTCGCTTGTTGCTAGGATACCACGCAGGTGTTAGTGCCTCCAGTGGCATACTAGGGCTCAGTCACAGCGCTGGAGCACTCACCAGCTTGTCCTCGGTGATGTCGTCGAACGGGTTGTCGAGCTCTAGGATGGCCAAGTCCGTGTGTGGCGACGAAGTGCAGGGCCTCGCGTTCGGTGAGACCATAGCCGACGGAGTGAGCGATGCTGCCGCGTTCGCTGGCGACGTCGGCACCGGCGTCGGGTTACACTCGCGCGGCAGCGTGCGGATGAGGAACTTGGCCTTGCGGTCGACGACCTGCGGCCTGTGAGCCGGCGCGCAGCTTCCGTCCATCTCCTCGCGCAGATCGAGGACCGTGCTCATGGTGGGACTTCAACACCAGCACGGGCTTCGAGCAACCGGGAAACCTCTCGCTTGTGGCCTCCCCAGCGCTCAAAGCGGCTGCATCCAAGACAGGAATAGCTGCCAAGGAGCTGCAGTGGCGTATTCTTGGAGGCTCGAGTCTTGACGATGCACTCGTTCCTCCGCGCGTCCTTTCATGATCCATTGTGAACTTGATGGGGAGGGAGTGTACCCATATTTACTTGATCAAGTCACTGCAGTGCGATAGGGTTACCCTTTGGGTTACGCGGCCTCCAGCGCCAGCGACAAGCTCAACTGCCAAGGAGAATGGTGGACGCCAAGGTCGCAGGTATTGGCGGTGGCGCCGCTGCTGCTGCCGCTCCTGTCCCGAACAGCAGGGCGATGGCGTCGGCGGTGAGTAGGAAACGGAGCGCGGCGCCGTCGGCGGCTGCAGCGGCCAAGAAGCGGCCGGAGGCGGCGCTGGTGTTCCTGCGCGTCAAGCGTCGGCGCACAGACACGCCAGTGGCGCGGCTCGTAGTGCAGCGCGAACAGGAGGTGGCGGAGGAGGACGAGGAGGTGAAGGACGAGCAGGAGGCGAGGCCGGCGGGAGAGCGCGAGCTGCTCAAGGCGTTCACGAAGCTCTCGACAAAGGAGAAGAGGTACGAGCGAGCGTTTTCCCATTGTCGATCGATGAACCGAGCCACCGACTAACAACCGCCACGCGCAGCTTCGTGTTTACGCATATCGACACGATGGATGCGCCTTTAACGACCGCGACGAGCCACTCCAAGTGGACGGAGCGGCTCAAGAAGAAGGCTCGCTCGCTCAAGGACGAGCACGCTGAGCTGCGTTCCCGTCCAGCGGCGTCTCCATTCCTTCAGGACGCGGCACTGCTCGGCTCAAAGACTTCAACGGCGACGAGACAGCGCGCGCCAATGATCCAGAAGCAGCAGAAGCTCGCGAGGGAGCGAAGGCAGTCGGACGCCCAGCGCGCGCGCGGGTTACTGGAGAGCGACAAGCCGGTCGTGGAGATCAAGGAGCAGGGGACCGTGGAGCTGCCGGGCATCCGCCTGGTCGACCTCGAGGCCGTGCGAGTCGGGAAAAGCAGGGATGATGCCTCTGATACTGAAGTCAAGACGACAGGGACTTCTACACCAGCAGTCACTGTCAACGGCGCGCCGTTACGCCCAACGCGAGTGCTGAATCCTGGCGAGCGCGAGCTGGACGAGGCCATCTGGATAGCGTTCCAGCGCGACGACTTCAGCCGGTTCTTCGCCATCCTGAACAGCGAGCGACCGGAGATCCGCACCAAGCCGGCTTTGTTCCAGCGGCCAGCGGACGGCGGCTCAGCGCTCATGGCCGCGGCGCTTCACGGACGCGCGGACGTGATCGAAGTGCTGCTGAGGCACAGCCCGGCCAGTGTGCTGCTTCAGGACTGGGAAGGAGCGTTGGCGTCGGCTTTTGCGCGTCGTGGCGGTCACGAAGGCGTGGAGAAGGCGCTGGTGGCGTGCGAAGAGGCAGAGAACGACAAGGCGTTCGTGTACGACGTTTACTGCGTGGATGTCTCCCAGGACAGCGGCAGCACCTCGCAGCGTCCGGCGACATCTTCAACGACGGCAGTGGGCGGTGATCAAACCGCTCAAGTGCCGATTGTGACGGTCAGCTCGGCGGTGCAGCAGTGGATGTCGCAGGACGCCAAAGCCCAGGCGGACGACGTCGAGGAGTACATGTTGGAGTCGGACGCCGGTAGTCACGAAGGCAGCGACGAGTACGACCGCATCTATAGATATGTATACGAGCGCTGACGGGCGGGGCGGGGCGGGGAGGGAGGCTCGAGCGCGATCGACCAGGCTCTGTCTAACCTGTATGATGTCTTGGTGGATGACTCGCAGCGACAGCGTCGACTCGAACGACGAGGACTTCTACACGAACGACTACCCGGACGAAGAGTCGTCGGACTCGAGCGCTGCCGAGAGCGACGGATGGGATGAGGTGCGGCTTGCTCAGCGCTGCTTGACAAGTTTTGGTGGTTCTTTATGGATGGACACGTTGGTGACGCGTGCTTTTGCATTGTGTGGGACAGATTGGGGGACCGAAGCGCTTCAACGCTGCCCAAGATGACTACACCGAGCGAGACGACGGCGACTACTGAAGCGATGCTGGCGTGGGAAGCAGCGGCTCGCGGGCTGGACACCACGAGAACGATACGAGAGCGCTTCAGGATTTGTGCAAGGTGTGACACCAGCGGTATCAGCGTCATGCGGGCAATTCTCCGTGAAATTGTACACCCGCTTCTCATTCAAAACTGACTGCACGATGAGCCTATCGTCTGGTCTAAAACGTGAAAACGGCATCGGTCGAGTCGATGTGAGCGGCGGACGCCAGCTCCGGATGTTCGAGCATCATCAAGACGTCGTCGTCGCTCAGCATGTGAAGATCAGTCGAGATGTCGACCACTTCCAGGACACGAACAGCGTCCGTACTGGTGCCACAACTACCGACGATCGCATCGATCGCGCTGACGTCCCAGTTGAGGTCCAGCAACTGGAACTCTG
>JAADXY010000145.1:0-42414 GCA_023338065.1 Phytopythium montanum
CCGGGCCGAGATGATGCGGGTGACGCCATCGCGGTCCGTATAGACGACGGTGAAGATGCGGCCTTCGATCACGCCCATCACCTTGCGGCGAATTTCGCCGTCGCCGGGCTTGGATGCGTCAATGTCGATGGCCTTGGGATCAAGAAACACACGGGCAGCGTAAGGGAACGGCACCCCATGCTTGGCAAGGTTGCTCGCCGCCTTGGCGTCGTCCCAATCAAATTCGCGATCCCACGTCATACCCCTCTATACGGAATTTCCGGATAGATGTCTACGGAAATTCCGGATATGCCTGACCTGCTCTTTTCGTCAAAAGTCGAGTAAAATCCGTGACTTAGCTCTCAAAATCTGGCATTGCGCTTTCTAGAAAAGTGAGGTTTGTCAGATGGTTACAACGCTTATCGGCTACCGGCGATCAAGCACCTGCGACCAGATCGCGGGGTATGAAGGGCAGCACGCCCAGCTTGTTGCAACGGGTTGCACCAAGATATTCGGCGAGATGGTTTCATCGGTCGCCCAACGCGACCAACTGGACGCGGCGCTCGATTATGTCCGCGAAGGCGACACGCTGGTGGTCTGCAAGATCGACCGCCTTGCCCGGAGCACCGCCGACCTGCTGGCGATCATCGCCAAGTTGGAGGCGAAGGGCGTGGCGCTGCGGATTTTGGACTTTGGCGGCAGCGCGGTGGACACCAAATCGCCAACGGGTCGAATGCTCCTGACCATGTTTGCCGCCGTCGCCGAATTTGAACGGTCGGTGATGTTGGAGCGCCAGCGGGTCGGCATTGCCCGCGCCAAGGCCGAGGGACGCTATCATGGCCGGGCACCGACTGCGCGCCGTCTTGCCCCACAGGTCCGCGAATTGCGCGCATTCGGCATCGGCCCCAGCGCCATCGCGGCGCAGTTGGGTATCAGCCGGGCCTCTGTCCATCGGATCATCGCGGAGAACGGCGCATGAAGCGCGATCTCCCCCGCGCCTTCGCTGCCATCACCGCCCGGCTGGAGGACGCCCACAGCCTCTCCATTGAAGGCCAGCGCCGGGACAATGCCCCGGACATGCAGCGCGCCCTTGTCAGCCTGCTTCGCGCTGGCTTGGCAGAGATCGACGTCAAGCTGTCTGCCATGGCTGGATGGCTCGACGGGCCAGCCCGATGACGGATCAGGTGGACATCGACGCCTATATCGACGCCCTGCCAAGCCACCGCCTGCGCGAACCGCTCCGGGTGCCGCTGGCCTATCAGGAAAGCCCATGGCCGCTCCTGCGTGCCTACAACGGCTTCACGGGGATCGAGCGGCGGCGCGGTGGTCAGTTGATCGGCTGGCTACAAACGGCGGGCTGCCTGTCCCGGCCAAGCCGTTGCGACATCTGCGCCAGCCGCGAGCGGGTCGCGTTCCATTCGGAGAGCTATTATCACGTCCTGCGCCCGGCGAGCCTATGCAACGCCTGCCACATGGCGCTGCACAAACGCCATTTCGCTTGGGATGCGTGGCGCAGGATCGTGGACGCCTACGCGGTGACTGGCCGGGAATGGTGGGCGCTGGCCCCGCGCCATGGCCTCGACATCGCCGAGCATCTGCGCGCCCGGCATGGGTGGGCGGCGGCAGATATTGCGCGCTCGCCCATCGCCGCGCTGCCCGATGCGATCATCGCGGTCTTGCCCGGCAACATGCTGGCGCATCCGATGCTATGACTGCGGGCCTACTCCGCCGCTTCGGGTTGCGGCGCAAGTGAACCAATGCGCGCCAGCAACGCCTCGGCAGCCTCGATCAGTTCCTGACGCCTATCGTCCCAGCGGCGCCCATAGTCAGGCACAAACTCGGCAACCGGGGTGTTCTGGCCGGAGTAAAGGTAGGCAACCAGCATGGCTTGGCAGGCTGCGTCGCGGTTGGCGGCATTGGGCTGGTGGAGAAAGCGCGCACTGGCAAGGCTGGCCAATTTACGGGCCTCCCACACATCACCATCCTGCCAAAACGGGTAAGCACGGCGGCGCGCAGATACCTTGTGCTCGGCCAGCGCGATGCGTGTAATGGGCGGCACCGTGTCGATTGGGCGGTGCAACTGTGTGTGCAGGTTCTCCGCGTCCTCGTGTTCTTCGATCTTCCGGTCAGAGGGCCGCCACGAGATTGTCCCGTCCACCTGGACTTGGCCTACCTGCCCGACGAAGCTGACGCCTTGCCAGAAGTCATCCCCGGTCGAACCGCCATCGGCAAAGCGTCCCTGCCCGATCACGCGCAGGGTCGGATAATTCGGTGCCCTCGGTCCCGGTGCCCCTTCGGCATTGTCGGCTGACCCGTTGGCCAACCTTAGCACGCGGTCTGCGTTCACAGTTGCGTCTTCCGCTGATCGTCCGAAGACGAGCAGGTTGTCAGCATAGGCGATGACCTTGCAGCCGATTGCGGTCTCGGCTGCGGCGAGCAGACTTGCGATCACCACTTCCCCGGCAATCGGGGAAGAACCGGCACCCATGGGTATACCTGCGGATGCACCGGGAGGAGGACTGATGCCACGCCCTGATACTGTAGTCGTCGATGACGTCCATGGCGTCGCCGAGTTGCAGACCACGTGGTGCGTGACCGCTGCCGGGAGGGGCAGCAGCAATCCCGCCAACACGTCATGGCGCACGTTCTGATAGAAGCCGACCGCATCGACCTCCACAGCATGCGTGTATCCATCGGCGTAGGCGGCTTCGGCGGCCTTGAGGGCTGCCGGTATCCCACCGCGAAAGAGGTATTGCTCGTCGCGGGGAGGATGAATGGCGCGGATGATGTCGGCCACGAGGCTCTGCATCATGCGCTTGATGGGGCGGAACTGTTGAACCTCGCGGAGCTTGCCGCCCTTCTGGACGTGCCGCCATGTAGACCGCTCTCGACAAGGCGCAAACGGGTTGCACTGCTCGGCAATGGCGTCGATGGACGCTGGCGTCGCATTGCCGATCTGCCCGCATTTGAGCACGGCCTGATAGGCGTAATACCGGGCCAGTCTGCGCGATGACAGCAAGCGGCGTATCTCGCTGCGCTGCCGCTGCCGAGGCATAGCTGCCAGCCGCTGCATAGCCGCCACCTTGTATTGGCCAAGGGCAGCCATCTCGCGGATGAAGTCGGGATGGGCCTCGGCGAAGTCCCGATAGGCCCGCGTGCGCGGCGATGGCCCCACAGGATGCGGGTCATTCAGGCGCGACGAACGGGAGCGTGAATAGATCGGTGACGGTTCGCCGGGGTCAGCCCTGCCTGCACCCAGCGCACGATCCGGCTGCCCCATCTGCAACGGTTGCAGCGGTGTGCGCTGGATGCGTGTGGGAGGTTCTGACGCCATGCCTACATGATGGCGGGCGCACAGTTAACATCGGGCTAAGCGTCTGACCTAGCTCTGCTGTTCAATCGAGAAGGCTGCCCGGCGTCACGCCCAATGCCTTGGCAAACTGCGCCACCACGGTGATCGACGGGTTGCGACGCCCGTTTTCAATGGCCGAGAGGTATGTCCGGTGGATACCCACCATGTCGGCAAAGACATCCTGCGGGTAGTCCTTGGCACGCCGGAGGCTTCGGACGTTCTTCGCGAACCGCTTTCGGATGTCGTCTTCCATCCCCCGACCATCGCCGCATGGCCATCATACCGCGACAGATGATCAAATGCATTTCGTTGTCTATCGTCTACATATTCTCAACTTTCGTCTGCTAGATGAACATGATCGACGAAGTTGGGATGTCAGGCAGGATTAGATGATGAAGCCATTTTCGATTGGAAGCGCCATGTTCTTGGCAGTGGCAGTGGCAGTGTCAGCAAGCGCCTCTGCCTCTCCACCTGATGATGTCGATGCCCGGCTCCAAGCGATGGCCGCAAAAATCAATGCGCAGCAACCGGGTGATGCATACGGCAAGATAACGTCGGCTGTTGCGGGCGCTCACAGCATCACCCTGAACTTCCGGGTAAATGGAGAGAAGCCACTCGAAAGCGACGAACAGGGGCAGCGGGAGGTTCGCCAGATGGTCTGCGGCACGCCGACCTTCCGAGCTATCGTGGACAGATATGGTGTTACTTTCAACATGGTCATCTCGGTGCCAAACTGGCCAAGGCCGGTTAGCGCCACTGTGAAACCAGCCGATTGCTACAATTCGGCGAGCACTTCCGCTTCGTCTGCCCCACCTGCAACCCCGCTTGCACGACAAGGAGTAAATCCGGCTGGCATGGTCAACCGTGCACCTTCGCGAGCTACGCCTTCTAATTGGCAATATACGCATTGGGGAATGACCCCATCCGAAGTGATCGCCGCAAGCAATGGGGCGGCTCATCTCGGAACTGGCGTCCAATCGGTTCTTGGCGAGGGCAGCGCCGATGTTGTCGGCACATACGAAACTGGCGGGCGCGTCTTCTCGACCACCTTTAATTTCAAGGAGGGTCATCTCGCCAGCGTTGCATTGTTGACCACGGATTGGTCGCAATGCATCCCAACGCTCAAGGACTTACAGGCAGTCTACGGAAACCCGGACAACTATACCGATGGGAAGGTTGTCGCAAATGCGGTCTGGCAGGACCGAAGCAAAAACAACTACATCAAGATGCGATTGCTGGCCCCCAAATTTTGCGAAGTCCAGTATAGCCCCATTGCATCGGCTGCGGCATTTGGACTGTAACACGAAGCGGGCGCACCAATCTATCAGTGAGGCGCGGGACGGGCAGAGCGTTACATTGACCGATACATGATCCTGTATACCGCGATCATCAAATCAACGCCTACAAATCAAGGCAATGCCCTGACCTGCTGCGAAGGGGCCATGGTTGCACGCTGTTTTGCTTGTCCGCCTCCAAAACCCACGCGAAACAGCGATCTGCGCCCCGGAGAGCACGTTTGTATTGCTCTGGCCCTCCGGTGTTGCCGTCCGGGCATCGCCACACCAGCGGGCCGCTCTGGCGCTCGCCGTGGCGGGCCTGTATGACAGGAACGAACTATTGGACGAGGCAATTATGCGAAAGTCAGGATGGACACCGGAGCGGCGCGCCCAGCAGGCGGAGGCCATTCGTCGCTGGCAGCCATGGGCAAAATCCACCGGGCCGCGCACCAATGATGGCAAGGCCCGGTCTAGCCGCAATGCCGATAAGGGCGGGGCCGCGCTCGACGAGCGGTTGCTAGAGGTGCGGTTGGCCGTGCAGGCCGAGCACCTGCGACAGGCTGAATTGCTGCTGGACCGCTTGCGCGCCATGGGCTTGTGATCTTGCAACCTGTTGCAATCGAAGACATCGCGCCGTTGCTGGATACCGCCCGCGAGGCGGCGATTACCTACTATCGGCTGACCGGCAAGCCGTTGGGCATCACCGGAGAGATCGGCGAGTATGAGGCGGCGAAGCTGCTGGGCCTGAAACTCGCCCCGGCCCGCACGCCCGGCTATGACGCTATGTGGCCGGATGGTCGCCGCATCCAGATCAAGGCGCGCATGTTCCCGCGCAACAAGTCCTTGGGCGGTCAGCGCATGGGAGCGATCAAGCGGACGGGTGAGTTTGACACCGTGATGCTCGTCATGCTCGACGACGCCTATCAACCATGGGGAATATGGGAGGCGCATCGCGATGCGGTCTGCCACGAGCTTGACCTCCCCGGCAGCAAGAGCCGGAATGAGCGTGGCGCGCTCGCAGTTGCCAAGTTCATCAGCATCGCGTCAGAGTTGTGGAGGAAGGAGTGATAGGCCCGCTGTTTCGCGCTGCTACAAAGTGTGCTACATATTGATTGGCCGCATGGGGTTAATTATATTGAAATATCGACATAAATCTAAAATGGCGTCGTTTCCCTGCCTCTCCGCCACTTACTTTCCAAATCGTTGAAAGCGCTCAAAACCCTGCAAATGCGGGGGCGGGAGCGCTTTTCGTGTTACATAAAGTGTTACACTTTCGGTGCTCTCCCCCAATAATGCAACGGGTTGCAAATCAGCGCTACCTTTACCGGCGCAGTAGCCATTTTTATTTCGTCGTGCGGGTCCAGAGATGCTGTGGCAGCGTTTGGAGGCAAGGAGCATGTCACCGTCTCCCTTAAGGCGGGTAGCCTGCCGCAGGCTCGTCATTTGCTCTGGGGGCACTTGAAAGATTTTGATCGCATGCTGGCCGACGCGCGAGCATTGCCTGACCCAACCTTGCCTGGACTCGGCAAACCACGTGTACGTCGCGTTCCCGAGAGGGAAGAGATGGATGCCGTTGTTCGTGCCTGGTTGCGAACGCAGGAGGCTCAGGTGGTATGGCAAAGGCTGAATATGTCTTTGATCCGCGCGTGCAGTCTGGTGCGTATTTTGCCCCGGACCATGCTCGCGTTGATGCAGAGGTGCTTGAAAAGGTGAGCAAGCGTGCCCTTTAGCTGCAGGGCGGCAATCTCTTTAAATCTGCACCGGCACACCCCTCAGCCCTTTGGCATTTCAAGTCGAACCGCCAAGCGCCTGAAACAGGGCGGCCGTATCACTCAAGCGTGCTGCCCCGGTTTGGGAAAGCGCCTGTTTGGCCTGCAATCGGGCAATTCTTGCCTGAAGGACTGTCGAAGCGGAAGTTGCGCCCGCATTTTGCTGTCGCTGGGTCAATTCCAGCATGGCCTGCGCGCTGTCCAGGGTCTTGCGGGCAGCCGTCACGGCCGCCGCGTCCGTCTGAAGCGCAGCCAGCGTATCGGCCACGTTCTGGAAAGCGGTCAGCACCGTTGAGCGATATTGGGCATCGGCCTGATCGAAAGCGGCGCGGGCGGCGCGCTGACGGTGCAGCAAAGTGCCGCCGGCAAAAATGGGTTGGGTTATTCCTGCTCCTGCCGACCAGAAGGCGTTGGCAGCCGACAGGAGCGTGGACCATCCACCCGAATTGCCCCCCGCGCTGGCGCCGATCGTCAATTGCGGCAGGCGATTGGCGATGGCGATGCCAATCCCCGCGCTGGCGGCATGCAGATTGGCCTCGGCCGCCCGGATGTCCGGGCGGGTGCGGACAAGCTGAGCAGGCAGGGCAAGAGGCAGGGCATGGGGGAGGTTGATGTCCTCCAGACGAAGCGTCGGCTCGGGCATATCTGCGGCGGATCTTCCGGTCAGATAGGCGAGCAAATCGTGACTCTGGGACCGAGCGCGCTCAAGCGGCGGCAAGGCGGCCTGTGCCTGCGCAAGCTGGGTTTCCTGCGCCAGAACATCACCGCCTGACACTTCACCAACGGCAAGCTGGTGGCGTGTGATGCTCAGCAATTCCTGCTGAATGGCGATGATCTGCTGCTGATCGCGCACCTGATCCTGCAGCGAGGCGTTAAGAAAAGCGGTGGCCGCAACGGTATTGATCAATGTGATGCGCGCGGCGTCCGCCTGATAGGCCTGCGCGTCATAAAGTGCCTTGGCCTGTTCGACCGTGCGGCGATTTCCGCCAAAAATATCGAGCGTATAGCCTACATTGAGCTGCGCGGTCTGCAGACTGTAGGTGAAGGTGGAATCATTGGGCACCGGGGCGAGATATTGCGATCCCTTGACCCGGCTGGTGCTGGCGCCGCCCTGAACCCATGGGAACAGCACCCCGCGCTGCGCCAGCCACAATTCGCGCGCCTGCCGCAAACCGGCGCGGGTTGCGGCCAGATCAGTGTTGGCGGCCAGAGCCTGTTCGATAAGCCGGTCGAGTTCGGACGAACCAAAGCGATGCCACCACTGCGCTTCGCCGCTTCCGGGAGACAGGGTCTGCGTACCGCCCGCCAGCCCCCGTGTTGCCGCCATGGGTTGCACGGGTGCCGCCGTATAGGCCGTCTGAGCCGGAGGGGCCGGGCTATGGAAATCCGGCCCCACGGCACAACCCGACGCCAAGGCGCATAGCCCGGCCGTGAGGAAAAGCCGCATCCTCATGCCTCATTCTCCTGATGATGGCGAACCGGACGGTTCGAGAACAGATCAATCATCACCGGCAGAACGATCAGGATCAGCACCGGCGCCAGCAGAATCCCGCCCACGACGACCATGGCCAGCGGGCGCTGCACCTGACTGCCGATGCCGGTTGAAACCGCGGCGGGCAGCAAGCCAACGCAAGCCGCGATACAGGTCATCATCACCGGACGGAACCGGGTCCGCGCGGCATGCAAAACCGCCTTTGACCTTTCCATGCCATTGCCGATCAACTGGTTGAAATAGGCCAGCACGAGAATGCCCTCCATCACGGAAATACCGAAAAGGCCAATGAAACCAATCGCCGCCGAGACGCTGAAGGGTGTATTGGTCAGCGACAGGATCAGCACGCCCCCCACCAGAGCCATGGGCATCACGCTGGCGGCAAGGGCGGTGTCGCGGACCGATCCGAAATTGAGGAACAGCAGCATGACGATCAGGGCGAGGCTGATCGGCACCACCACTTCGAGGCGGGCCAGCGCGGCCTGAAGATCGCCAAATTCGCCCACCCATTCGATCCGGCTGCCCGGCGGCAGCTTGACCTGCTCGGCGATCTTGTGCTGCGCCTCAAGGACAGCGCCGCCAAGATCGCGCCCGCGTACCGAGAATTTGATCGGAATATACCGCGTCTGGCTCTCGCGGTAGATGAAGGAATAGCCTGAAACCAGACCGATATCGGCCACGGTCGAGAGCGGAATCTGGCTCACTCCTCCCGCCGCATTGGGCAGCGCGACCGGGATCGCGCGGATCGCCTCAAGACTTTGACGGAATTGCGGGGCCATGCGGATGACGATGGGGAAATTGCGGTCCGAGCCATATTCGTAAAGGTTGCCCGCTGATTGCCCGCCGATCGCGGCCTGAACCACGGCATTGATGTCGCCGGGGGCAAGGCCGTAATGGGCGGCCTTGTCGCGGTTGATCTTGATATTGATCGTGGGCTGGCCCAGCGCGTCAAAGACCGACAGATCGGTGATACCCGGGATCTTGGCCATTACGCCCTTGATCTGATAGGCGGTCTTTTCCAGCGCCTCCAGATCGTTGCCGTAGAGCTTGATCGAATTGGCGCCCTTCACACCGCTGGCGGCTTCCTCGACATTATCCTCGATGGTCTGGCTGAAATTGAGTTCGACGCCGGGGAAGGGCGCGGCCAGTTCCGCATTGACCTGCCTTGTCAGCTTGTCCTTGGTCATTCCCGCGGGCCATTCGCCCGCCGGTTTGAGCGGAACGTAAAATTCGGCATTGAAAAAGCCGGTGGTGTCCGTGCCGTCGTCGGGGCGGCCCAACTGGCTGATGACGGTCCGCACCTCAGGATATTTCATCAGCATGTGGCGCATGCGGTTCACATGGCCCTGCGCCTCCTCAAGGCTGATGGAGGGGGGCAGGGTGGCGCGGATCCAGAGGTTGCCTTCTTCAAGCTTGGGCAGGAATTCCAGCCCCAGCCCGGTCATCGCGATCCCTGCCGCCAGCAGCAACGCCCCCATGCAGCCCAGCGCGACAATGCGATTGGCCAGTGCAAAGCGCAGCGCCGGATCATAGACGCGGCGCATCGCCCGTACGATGGGCGTTTCCTTTTCTTCCTCCTCATCCTTCATAAGGAAGGCGGACAGCACCGGCGCCACGGTAAAGGTCGCGATCAGACCGCCGACGATGGCATAGGCATAGGTCTTGGCCATCGGGCCGAAGATATGCCCCTCCACCCCGGTCAGCGTGAAAAGCGGCAGGAAACCGGCAATGATGATGGCGGCGGCAAAGAAGATCGCGCGGTTCACCTCGGCGGCCGATAATTCGATAATGCCCAGCTTGCCGAAAAAGCTCTGAATTCCGCCTGTTTTGTCCAATGCGCCGGTGGAGGCGAAACGGTCCTTAGGTCGCTGGGCCAGATGGCGGAAGATATTCTCCACCATGATGACGGTGGCATCCACGATCAGCCCGAAGTCAATCGCGCCCACCGAGAGCAGATTGGCCGATTCCCCCAGCATCACCATGATCAGGATCGAAAAGGCCAAAGCGAAAGGAATCGTGGCCGCCACCACCACGGCGCTGCGGAAAGTGCCAAGGAAAACCCATTGCACGACAAAGATCAGCACAATGCCGAAAACCATGTTTTCCAGCACAGTATGCGTCGTCACATCGATCAGGTCGGTGCGGTCATAGATCTTCTCAAGATGCAGACCGGGCGGCAGGATGCCTTCCTTGTTGATCTTTTCGACCTCGGCCTCGACGGCCTTGAGCGTGGGAAGGCTCTGTTCGCCCCGGCGCATCAGGATGATGCCCTGAACGATGTCATCGTCATTATCCTGCCCCACGATGCCCAGACGCGGCTGGTTGCCGACCTGAACCGTGGCGATGTCCTTGACCTGCACCGGCTTGCCCGCGGCGGGGCTGGCCACCAGCGTGTCGCGGATGTCATCCATGCTGTGGATCAGCCCGACCCCGCGCACGACCGCCGATTGCGGCCCCAGATTGACCGTCTGCCCGCCCACATTGCTATTGGCATTGTTGATCGCATTCAGCACCTGCCCCAGCGACAGGCCATAGGCCACCAGCTTGCGTTGATCGACGGTCACCTCATAGGTCTTGCTCTTGCCCGCCCAGCCATTGACGTCGATGACACCCGGCACGGCCTTGAAGCGACGCTGAAGAATCCAGTCCTGAATGGTTTTGAGATCGGTCACCGAATAGTTTTTCGGCCCGACAAGGCGGTAGCGATAGATTTCGCCGATCGGACTGGTCGGCGAAATCTGCGGCTGCACCCCGCCAGGCAGCGGCGGCATTTGCGAGAGGGCATTGATGACCTGCTGCTTGGCCTGCTCGTAATCATAGTCAAAGGTGAACTGAACCCGGACATCCGACAGGCCAAACAGCGAGATCGTCTCGACCTTCTTGACGTTCTTGATACCGGCCAGCTGGATCTCGATGGGGATCGTGACGCTGCGCTCGATCTCGCCCGCCGACTCTCCGGGGTTTTGCGTGACGATTTCCACCCTTGGCGGCACGGGATCGGGATAGGCCTCGATGTTGAGCAGGCGGAAAGCAACGCCTCCGCCCACCAGAAACACCGCCAACAGGACCAGCACCAGCATGCGATGGCGCAGCGAGAGGGCAACAACAGGGTTCATGAAAGTTGCTCCCTCAGTCAGCCTTGGCGCCGCGGTCGATAAACAGGCTGCCTTCGGTGACGACGGTCTCGCCCGGTTTCAGCCCGGCGGTGACTTCCACGATGCCATCACGCACCAGTCCCGCCGTGATCGGACGCAGGGCAAGGCGATGATGCTGCCTGTCCGCGACCCAGACGCGGGCCGTCGAACCTTCAAAGATCACGGCTTGCTCGGGAACCGCGAGCGCCTGCCGTTCAGTGCCTGTCGTCAGCGTGAAGCTGGCATAGGTTTCGGGCTTGAGGTGACCATCGCGGTTCGGGATTTCCGCCCGCACGGTCAGGCGCCGGGTATTGGCGTCGAGCATGGGTGCCACATAGGTCAGCGGCGCGCGCAATGTTTCGCCATTGCCCATCAGACGGACCAGAGCGATCTGGCCGACATGAGCAAGACCGGCATCTTCCTCGCGAAGATTGCCGACAAGCCATACGCGGGAGAAATTGGCGATGGTAAAAGTCTGGGTCGCGCTGCCGCCTGAAGCACTTGCAACATTCTGGCCCACCCCGATCAATCGCTGCGTCACCATTCCGGCAACCGGCGCGCGGACAATGCCTTCACCCCGTACCACCGCGCCGCCCAGCGCCTTGCGGCGGCCCTGCGCCGCGCTCAGACTGGCCTCTGCTGCGGCGAGATCGGCCTGGCTTTGCTGCCAGTCCTTGAGCGCCGCGCCCTTATGCTCGACCAGATCCTTGAGCCGCGCCTCGTTGGCCCGCGCCACCTTTGCCGCAGCACTGGCCGTGGCAAGATCGGCATCACTCTGCGCCGCTTCATTGGCGGCTACGGCAAACAGCGGCTGCCCCGCTTTGACCTGATCGCCCACCCGCACAAAGATCTGTGTGACCTGCCCGGTAAAAGGCGAAAATACCGCAGTCGTCAGGTCGTCATCCACTGCGATCCGGCCATCGCTTTGCGCGCTGCCGCCCATGGGCTGGGTCTGCGCAGTGGCAAAGCGCAGTGTTTCCCACTGCTGCTGCGTGGCCGCAAAGCTGCCATCGTCACGGGCGACAGGCAACGGGGCGGGGGTGTCTGTGGCCATATGCCAAAGTTTGGGCCCCAGCCAGAAACCTGCCAGGACCAGCAGGACAAGGAGCAGGATCAGCCGCCACTGGGCGTTGGGTTTCATCACGGGCACAGGTGTTGCCTGCCCATCGTCAGGAAGGTGATCCATTGTATCAGGCCTCGATCATCGCAATCGACGGGGGCCTAGTCAGGCTGCCTTACATCAACCTTACGGTACCCCATCACTTTGCAAAGCAAGGGTGAAACAGGCCCCGCCGGAAGGCGATCGGGCGATCTGCAGATCGCCATGATGCACATGGGCAATACGCTGAACGATGGAAAGGCCGAGCCCTGCGCCATCGCTGCGTCGATGATCGGCTCGCCAGAAACGCCGGACAAGCCTTTCGGTGTCCTCCTCGATCACGCCCGGCCCATTGTCGGCCACACTGATCCGCCCGGTGGGCGTCAGGGTCAGTTCGATGGTTGTGCCGGGCGGCGTGTGCAACCGGGCATTGTCCACCAGATTGGTGATGGCCATAGCCAGCAGGCCCCGGTTGCCCCGGATCATCACCGGGTGATCGGCCCCGGACACTTCGATCGTGCGTCCCCCCGTCAATACCGCAGGCGTCAGTTCGGCCACCACCGCCACTGTCAATTCGGCGAGGTCAAACCTTTCGAGCGCATGGCCCGCATCATGCTCAAGGCTGGCCAGATCGCGCAATTGGGCAAGGACATGGGCCATGCGCCCAATCTGCGCCAACATCGTGTCGCGCGCGGGCCCTGCGGGCATCCGCTCCGCTTCCAGCCGCAAGGTGGCCAGCGGCGTGCGCAATTCATGTGCGACATTCCCCGCAAATTCCTGCTGAAGTGACAGAGCCGCCTCAACCCTTGCCAGCAGTTCATTGATCGCCATGACCAATATTTCTGCCTCGGCGGCAAGGCCGCTTTCATCCAGCCTTGCTCCCGGCCTTTGCGGGGTCAGGTGAGCCGCGTCACGGGCCACCTGTCGCATGCGACGCAGCAATGGCCACAAGAGCACGATATGCGCCAGCGGCATCAGCAGCAAAAGCCCCACCAGCCATGTCAGATAACGCGCAAGAAAACGGCGAATGATGTCATCCACCACGGCTCCGGGCCGGGTCTGATCCTGTGTCACGACAATGCGGACAGGCCGATGGTCGATCAGATGGGTTTCACTCAATCCCACCAGAGGACCGGCGGTGAAAGACTGCGTCTGCTCGACCGCGAGCCCTTGCGGCCAGGTTGCGGGCTGCGCATAGGAACTCTGGGCCAGCACTTGCCCATTGTCCGCCATAACGGCAAAGGCCCGACCATCAAATCCCGTGGCATAGGTCGCCATCTGGTCGCGCGGCATGACGACCTCCCAGCGGCCATCGGCATGGCGCATGGTATGGTCGGCAACCAGACTGGCCTGCTGGTGCAATGTGTCGCGCTCAATGGCGCGGGCGCTGTTTTCCAGCACAGTGCGCGCCGCAAAGGGCATGGCAATACAGGCCACCAGAATCGTGCCGCCCTCGATCAGCAGAATGCGGGTGAGCAGCGAAGTGGCCGCGCGGCGGACCAGCCGTTTCACGGCCTGCTCCGCATCAGATAGCCCACACCGCGCACGGTGACGATCTCGGCCTGACTTCCCGCAGCTTCAAGTTTCTGGCGAAGGCGATGGACATAGACCTCGATGGCATTCGAGCCGAGCAGATCCTGCGCCCCGAACAGTTGGTCCTCGGCCAGCCTTTTGGTCACCACCTGTCCATCCCGGCGCAGCAAAAGCCCCAGCAATCCCGCCTCGCGCGCCGAGAGTACAACGGCCTGCCCGTCAATCCGGAGCGAAAGGTTGTCCAGATCATAGACCAGATTGGCACAGGTCAGTTCGCGTCCAAGGAAAGTGCCATTGCGGCGCAGTACCGCCCGAATCCGCGCCACCAGTTCATCGGGCGAGAAGGGCTTGGCCATATAATCATCGGCCCCGCTGTCCAATCCCGCGATCCGGGCTTGCACATCCCCGCGCGCGGTCAGCACGACCGTGGCGATGCGATTGCCTCCCTGCCTCAGGCGCTGGAGCAAGGTCAGCCCGTCCCCATCAGGCAACCCCCGATCCAGCACGAGGGCGGCATAGATATTGGTTGCCAGCAGGAGATCGGCTTCCTCGATCGTGCGAGCCAAATCGCTGGCCAGACCCGCCACCGACAAATATTCCCCCAACGAGGCAGCCAGCGGCAGGTCGTCCTCGATCAACAATATGCGCATGGAACATCCCGATAAGAATTACACGCTCGCTGGCGCTTTCACACCAGCCGCCACGGATCGGCATGGGCGATCATGCCCGGCACGCTGCGGCGTGCCCGAACCGCGTCTTGGGCAGACGGCACAATGACATGGCCTGCCTCGACCGTGATATCAGCGTCGATGTCGATGTGAACATCCACCATCAGCATATCGCCCATCTTGCGTATGCGCAAATTATGGCAGCCGCACACTCCCGGGGGGCCGTAATGGTGGTGCGGATCGTCTCCGCTTCCTCATCATTGGCCGATTGGTCCATCAAATCATGCGGCTCCCATCCGAAGGTCCAGCCCATTTTCGGGATCATCAGACCGACGATCAATGCTGTGATGGGATCAGGGACCGGATAGCCCATAAGGTTGCCGACAATGCTGCCCCGGCCACGTAAAGCGCGGTGATTTCAACCTTGGGAATGGCCTTATGATACTCGATCTTGACCATCGCGCTCCACAGCAACGCCCGCCAGCAAAAGGCCCAGTGCCAGTGAGGCGGCATTTTCGAAGCGATGGTGGCCATAGGGATGACGCTGGCCCACCTTCGATGTGAATGGAGGACAGTTTCAGTCAGCTGATCCGAGAGTGGGAACCGCAGCAATGAGGGCGACCATACTTTCTGCCATCGTCATTTGGCAGCCATGCGCACGCTTTCAAGATTGAGCCAGGATGCCATCCGATCGAGTTCGAGGGCGAGTCTCGCCATCGTGTCGGCAGGAGCGTGGGGTTCAAGTGTAATGTGGGGTGCCAGCAGCACACCTGCCGCACGGTCGGCTTTCAGATCGACGCGCGCAACCAGGGCTCCGTCCATCAGGAAAGGCAAGACATAATAACCATGCTTGCGCTTTTCGCGCGGCACATAGATTTCGATCCGATAGTGAAATCCGAACAGTCGCTCCGTGCGGGTCCGTTCCCAAATCAGCGGGTCGAACGGCGCCAGTAACGCGGTCCCTGTCACCTTGCGTGGTGCTCGCGCATCGCGGTGGATCCAGGCTTTCTGGCTCCAGCCCTCCACGCGCACGGGCACAAGAAGGCCATCCTCGATCTGCGCGGCGATCGCGCGATCAGCTTCGTCGGGCTTCAGGCGAAAATAGTCCCGCAAGTCGGCTGCCGTCGCCACGCCGAGCGCCATGGCGCTGCGGGCGATAAGGTCGCGCTGCGCGGCGGCGGTGTCGGGTGTGGGAAGCGCAAGGACATGTTCAGGCAGCACCCGCTCGGGAAGATCGTAAAGGCGCGCGAAGCTGCCACGTCGCGTCGCGGCCGTGATCTGTCCGGACCAGAACAACCATTCGAGTGCATGCTTGGTGTCGCTCCACTGCCACCAGCCGCTCTTGCTTGCCCCGTTATCGAAGTCCGCGGCTGCCCTCGGCCCCTCCGCTGTGATCCGGTCAAGTACAAGCTGCGCCTGTTGGCGATGCTCCGTCGCGAACCGCCGCAACGCCGGGTAGCCAATCTCGCCGCGCTCTGCCCGTGCCATCCGCCAGCGCAGCAGTGGATGAAGATCGAGCGGGAGAAGTGAGGCTTCATGCGCCCAGTATTCGAACATGCGGCGATGGCGCCTGGCGCCCCAGGCGGCCCGCTCCAGCGCGGCGCGATCATAGCTGCCGATCCGCGAGAAAGCCGGAAGATAATGCGCTCTGGTCAGCACGTTCACGCTGTCGATCTGAAACAGGCCCAGCAGGTCGAGCACGCGCTGCATATGCCCGGATGCGGGTTGCTCGAAACGGCGCCCGGCGAAACCTTGCGCGGCCAGCGCAATGCGCCGGGCATCGCGGAGGGAAAGGTCGATCATCTTGGGGCCTCGGCGTTGCGTCTCTCCACCATATCCCGCTTCCAGCGCTGGCGGAGCGTGCCGGGTCGAATGCCGTGACGATCCTTAAGGAACGTGGCGGCGGCAATGCGATCGGCGCGGAAGTGCCGGAAATCCTGCCGTAGCTCGCACCATGCCGCGAGCATCCGCGTATCGTCGAGGAAGCCGAGGAGGACCGGCCAGACAATGCGGCGGGTCTGCTCACCATGCTGGTCAAGATAGTCGATCTCGATCTTGCGGCCTTCGCGAATCCATTCACGGGTGCGCGCCAGATCGATGCGATCGGGCGCCGACAACGCCTTGGTCGATCGTGCGGCGATCGCAGGATCGGCGATGAGCGGACGGAGCCGGTCGGGAACGACACTGGTGATCTTGGCAATCAGGTCACGCGCGGCATTGGCCAGCACCGGATCGCCTCGGCTCGCGACCCATTGCGCGCCGAGCACGGCGGCTTCGATCTCGTCGGGCGTCAGCATGAGCGGGGGCATGTCGAATGCGTCGTCGAGGATGTAGCCAAAGCCCGCTTCGCCCTGCACCGGAACACGCTGGGCGATCAGGTCCGCTACGTCGCGATAGACGGTGCGCTGCGAAACCTCGAGTTCGCACGCGATCTCCGCTGCCGTCGTAGGCCGGGATGAGCGGCGAAGAATCTGGATGATCTGGAACAATCGGTCCGCCCTGCGCATGCCGTCACCTCCTGCTGACAGAATGCTGTCAGCAGGACCATTCTACAAGACAAATCGCTGTGCAGAACCCTCTGCAGATGGCCCGGTCGAGAAGGACATGCCTCATGATTACCCTGTTCCATGCGCCCCAATCGCGTTCGTCCCGCATGATCTGGCTTCTGGAGGAATTGGGCGTACCCTATGAGATCCGCCCGGTTTCCATCTTCCGGCCCATGACCGGGGAAGGCGAAGCTGATCCGGCCAATCCCCATCCCGACAGGCGGGTGCCAACGGTCGTTTACGACGGGAAGCTGCTGGCGGAATCGGTTGCAATCGTGCTCTACCTGCTTGACGCCTTCCCGCAGGCAGGGTTTGCTCCCGCCCCGGACGATGCACGCAGGGGAGACTATCTCACCTGGATTGCATGGTATGTCGCCGAACTGGAGCCTGCCCTGTTTGCCAGCATGGCCGGCGAACTTGCCGGATCGGCCCAGAAGCAGCGGAACTATGACGCGGTGATCGCCCGATTGAGGACGGCTCTGGCAGCAGGTCTCTATGTGATGGGAGATACCTTCACAGGGGCCGACTTTCTGGTCAGCAGCGCCATGACGTTTGGCCGCCAGGCATTTCCGGCCGACGAGGTCTTCGACGCCTATATCGAGCGATGCCAAAGCCGTCCCGCCGCCATCCGCGCGCGCGCGTTGGACGATCAGGCTGGCATGCAGACACCTGCCTGAACCTGGGCACATGCTTCGGGGCCCTTCGGAAGGCCCCGAAGCACGGCGCCTGCGCGTTCACTTACAACCCGGCGGTTCGCGCGAAGGAAGCCATGCGTTCGGCATGGACACATGACGGCCCCCGACGTGCCAATTCGTGGCCATGGGTGGTGGCAATGGCGGCAGCGCTAACGTGCTGCGGTCACGAGCAGCAGCACGGCCATCGCCAACATGGTTGCCCCCACAAGAGCATCGAGCACTTTCCATGCGATGGGGCGGGCGAAGATTGGCGTGAGCAGTCGGGCGCCATAGGCCAGCATGAGGAACCAGCAGGCACTGGCCGAGGCCGCGCCCGCGATGAAAAAGGGCCGCAGAGGGGCAGGATGGCCTGCCCCCGCCGTGCCCATCAGCAAAACCGTGTCGAGATAGACATGGGGGTTGAGGAAGGTGAAGCCGGCCAGAGTCGTGAGCACCTGGCCAAGTGATTGCCGGCGCCCTGCCTCGACCGCCATCGCTTCGCCATCGCGCATGCGACTGAAGGCCTGAAAGGCATACCAGACAAGGAACACGGCGCCGCCCAGAGAAAGTACGCCGGTCAATTGCGGCAGGGTCTGGAGGAAAGCGGCCACTCCGCTGACCCCCAAGGCGATCAGGCAAGCATCCGCGATGATGCAAAAAGCCGCAACCGCGCCAACGTGTGCTCGCAACAGGCCCTGGCGCAGTACGAAAAGGTTTTGTGCGCCAATGGCGACGATCAGGGCCGCGCAAAGTGCGAAACCGGCGGAATAGGTGGTGATGATGCTGTTCATGCCGCCGCTTATGGTTTGGTTAGGCGCATAAGGAAAACTTGATATCCTAAACTGTATGAAGTAATGCTTCATCTTGTGCTGGACTATGCCGCTCTCTCTGTTGTCGCTGCTGTCGTGCGCGAAGGTACGTTCGAGCGGGCGGCCATGGCTCTGCATATTTCGCCCTCGGCGGTATCCCAAAGGGTGCGGGCAATGGAGGAGCGTCTCGGCGCCATCCTGATCTTGCGCAGCCAGCCATGCCAGCCCACCGAATTGGGGCGACGCCTATGCGCCCATTTCGACGCGGTGCGTTTGCTGGAGGCGGACTTGGCTCCGGATTTGCGGGCCCCGGATTTGCGGGCGGTGGGTGCCAAGCCGGTTACGTTGAAAATCGCCGTCAATTCCGACAGTCTGGCCAGCTGGCTGGCGCCTGCCATCGTCGATTTCGCGCAAGCATCGGGCCTTCTGGTGGAATTGGCGATGGACGATGAAGCGCATACTGCGGACCGGCTGCGCAGCGGCGAGGTTGTCGCCGCGATCACTTCGGACAGCCTGCCGGTGCAGGGATGCCGCAGCATTCGTCTGGGCGAACTGCGCTACCTTGCCTGTGCCAGCCCGGATTTTGTTGCGCGGTATTTCCCTTCCGGCCCCACGGCTGATGCGCTTCCGCGCGCGCCCTATATGCGGTTTGATCGGCGCGATGATTTGCAGGCCCGTTGGGCGATGGAGCAGGCTGGGGCGCCCCTTGGTGAATTGGTGCACTGGATACCTTCCACGCGGGCGTTTCTCGATCTGGCTCTGCGTGGTCTGGCATGGGGGATGCAGCCGGCCAATCTTGCCGCTCCGCACATCGCCGACGGCTCACTGGTCGAACTGCTTCCCGACACGCCGATCAGCGTTACACTTTATTGGACCGTAGCGCGGCTCCACGCCGAGGCGCTGCGTCAACTGACCGTTTCTGTCAGGCGGGCAGCCACCGATGGGCTTGTAATTTAAGCTTCCTGGGGCGCAGCACATTTCCTATCAAAAAAACGTGCTCCGCGCTGAACGGCGGCGAGTCTGGATGTATTGATCTCCGTCCTTGAATGCCATGGCCAGCATGGCAACGTCCATGATGGCATCCGTCCCTGGTCGCTTTAATGCCCTTTCAGTCTTATCCAGAATGGTTTGAGACCAGCGTAACCGGAAGAATTCGGCTTCCGCCAGGCTCAGAAGCAGATTGCAGCGCCAAACGCCGACCAGTGAACAGGCCTCGACCAGGGCGGCGTATCGATTGGCAAACATGGCCAAACGCGACCATGCCTTACCAAATATCCGCGTCCGGGTAGCTTCTCGACAAGCGGGCAAAAGCGCATCCTCGGATCGGTAATCGCGGTTCCGTGCTGGCCTCAGTTTTCCGGATGGTTGGGATCATAGGCCACAGGGCGAGGATCGATCTCGTAATGGCCGGCTATAAGCATGTGGAAATCCGGGCGGGCAAGCATGGCCATCCGGTTGCTGGCGCCTTCAAACAGGACTACAAGATCACGTCCGTGATGAACCGACGACGCATAGGTCAGGCGGTAGGGCTGCGATCCCAGCATCAGCTGTGATGCCCCCGTAACGCGATTGGCATGGTAATGGCCGGCGATGAGGTGAGCCTCTTCAAGGATGGGCACGGTATGCGTCACCGGATCAACCTGGGAACTGTCATACACGATGCGGGCGATATCGATTTGGCCGGGCTTGTACATGGCGCTGTCCTCGGGGGCGATCTGGTCGACGGTGACTGTAACCTTCAGCGCGACCAGATGGCCACCTTTGCGGGGTTTGAGCGGCGGCAGCGGCTCGGGCTTTGGAGGCATGCCCATGCCGGCCGGGGGAGGCCCCTTGGGGGGGAGCCCTTGTGCCGATGCCGCTCCCTGCATTTCCGGGGGCATACCGGAAAAATTCGCGGGCGGCCCTTTGCCGGTGATGACCCATTCCACATCCGGACCCGAAAGGGCCTCATCGCTGACCGTGTAGGGGCCTGACAGTTCCAGCCCGCCGTCAGACTGGCGGCGGATGGTCATGCGATGGCTCTGCTCGTCGAACAGGATGGCATAAGGCGCCCACATTTGTGTGCCGTCGGGCTTGAGCCGGACGGCGGGCGAGGCCGCCATGTGATAGGCGTATGGTTTGTGGCTGAGGTCAAGCCAGGCATTGCTCACCGGCATCTCGGCAGCGTCAGGGTGAAAGGGGATATGCATCGGCGTATGCTGCTGATGCAGGATCGCGACACGATGGGTGACGGGATCGATGGCGGCATCATCGTAGAAGATGCGGGCCTCGTGGATCTTGCCCACATCGCCCTGATGGCTGGGATCGGCCTGATCCATGTGAATAAAAATGTCACGCGCCACAACTTTGGCATTGGCCTGAGGGGCGCCAAGGGCGACAGCGGTGATGACGGCCAGCAGTGAAGACTGTTTCAGCATGATCGGTCCTGTGAAAGAGGAGACGTCAGAAACGCAGGTTCACGCGCGCGCCATAGGTGCGCGGTGCCTGGAAATTGCGATAGGTTGAGGCGGCAATGATCGTGGATTGCGTGATCCGCAGCGCATTTTCCAGATTGCGCACAAACAGCGTGAACTCAAATCCGCTGTGTGCCGGTTGGAAGGTCAGCGAGGCATCGCTGGCGGTCCAGCCATCGGCATGAGTCAAGGGCGAGCGGTTGACGCTGGTCTGGAAATGAGTGCGCCAACTGGTGCTGATGTCGGCGCGGATATGGCCACCGTCCTTCAGATCGACGGTATGGCGCCAAGCCGCAGACCCCGACCAATGCGAGACAAGCGGCAGATCGTAACCATTATAGACATAGGAACCCGTCGCCGCACTGTAGGCCGAAGCATCACCGGTGAAGACAGCGGCGGGCACGGAAAAATCAATGAATTTGGCATCTTCATAGGCAACGCCGAAACTGAGCTGATCATGCGAGGTAGGGGCGATCACCGCCTCCGCTTCGGCGCCATAGACATGCACTTTCTTGGCGTTGAAGGGCGTAGGAAAGAAGGGTGGCCGGATCTGCTGTGACTGGTAATTGCCGTAATCGTAATAATAGCCGGTCAGATTGAGATGCAGCCGGTCTTTGGCGAAACGGCTGCGCAGCCCGCCCTCATAGCTCATCAACGTTTCGGAATCGTAGGAATTGTAAGGCGCCACGCCTTCGGTTAATGCGCCTGCGTGATAGCCGCTGGTGATGCTGGCATAGGTCATCACGCCAGAAGTCACGTCGAATTCGGCGGCCGCCCGGAAGCTGACATTGTTGAAATTGCGCGCTCCCGAGGCAGGCAGCACGATGGTATTGGGACCGATTGTGAGCGCCTGCTGTCCCTGTTGGGATTTGTGATCATGCGTGTAGCGCAAGCCGCCGGTGAGACGCAACTTGTCGGTCGCTGCATAGGTGCCTTGAGCATAAGCAGCATAGGATTGAGCATCGATATGAGGCTCGTCCGTCACCGAGCGCAGCAGCAGCGGGCTATAGGTGCCTGGCACCAGCGGTTGGCCGATATTGTTACGGTAGTTCTGGTTTTCAGTGAAGGCATAGAGCCCGGCGAGCCAGCTGAACTGGCCCCGTGTCTTGGCGGAACTGGTTGATCCGAAACGCAGATCATGCGTCATCTGGCGCGCATTGTAGTAAGCGCTGGAAATCGAGCCGAGCTGGGCGATATTCGAGAGTTCATGATAAACGGTGTAGGCGCCAATATAGGTGACCGTGAACGTATCGAGATCGAGGCTCAATTTGGCGCTGCCGCCATAATAATCGGCATTGCGATGGCCGAAATCCTGAGGATACGGAGCAGCCGCTCGCGGGTCGGCCGGATTGATATAGGGATAAAGCACATCAGCCGAGCCATGCCCGCCATGATGATCGTAAAAGCTGCTGAGCAGCAGGGTCAGGTTGGGCGCCAGCCTGGCCAGGCCACGCAATTTGGCCGAGACATCATTCTTGTCATTCCAACGGCCGGCGATGTAACCGTCATGCTTGTCCCATGACACGGCGCCGCGCAGAGCTGCACTGTCGCTGACCGGCGTGTTGAGCACGGCCTGAAGCAGAGAGGCATTGTAATTGCCAAGTTCGGCGGAGAACTGGCCCTCCTGCTTGAACACCGGCTCGTTGGAAATGACGTTGATCGCCCCGCCCGTGGCATTGCGGCCATAAACTGTTCCTTGCGGCCCGCGCAGCACTTCCACCCGCTGAATGTCGAGGAAATCGGTGTTGGCTGCATTGGGTCGGGCGACATAGACGTCATCGATGCTCATCGCCACAGCAGGATCGCCCTGCGGGTTGGGGTTGACGGTGACGATGCCGCGGATGGCAATGTTGGTGCCCGAACCCAGCGTGGTCACATGCAGGCTGGGGATCGAGTCCTGCAAAGAGGCTGCATTGGTGATGCCCTTGCGGGCCATCGCCTCACTGGTCACGGCGGTGATGGCGAGCGGCGCGCGGCTAATGCTTTCCGAGCGGCGCTGGGCGGTGACGATGATGTCCTGCACAGCGGCTGCAGGCGGCGGAGCGCCGACGTCCGCTGTCTGGGCAAAGGCGGTTGATGTTCCTGCAACGGAGCCTGCGAAAAGCAAGGTCAGCGCCTGGTAGCGTAAATGTATCGAATGACCCATAATCCCCCCTGGATGCTGCCTCTGTATGGGCAGTACGGCGGGTTGTAGGTCGAAGCAGATGCTCAGCAAAATCATCGTTCATGATGTGCATCATCAATGAGCGTGATGCGGTGTTTTAGGCATTTTCCCGGTCGAGAACCGCAAAATGATAGCGAAACGGTTCCAGCGTTTCAGAGATTTTATCGCGAAACCAGCGTGATGCCGGATCGCTGCTTTTGCAGATGGGCCACTGCATATGGATCCTTGTTGCCGGATCGCTGCAAGGCAGGACTTCCAATGGGTTGGAACAGCGTTGCCGCTGAAATCGGGCGAGGCTGCTGGGCACGCGTGCTACAAGATCGGACGCGGCAACAACGGCGGGGATCAGCGCTGCGCTCATCTGTGCGTGCACTGTTTGGCCCGGCGCGTCTGTGGTTCCGCTGCGCGGCAGGATCGCCCGGACCTGTGGAAGAGCGGCGAGCGCGGGCTCGGCGATGCCGGGCCGGGCAACAGGATGGTCGTGCCTCGCGATATAGACCCACGGCTCGGAAAAGAGCATCTCGTGAGGGTGCTCGTGGAGCAATTGAGATTGAGGTTGGACAGTGGCGTCGACCTCGCCATCAATCAGCATCTGCCATGCATCCGGGCTGGGGTTCATGCATGTAACCCGTGACAGAGGCGAGCATTTATTCACTTCCCGTACAAGGTCGGGCAGAAACATTGAAGCCAGATGGTCCGGGGCCAGAAGGGTAAAATTTTGCTCTGCCTGAGCCGGATCGAAATGAGGGCGCGCCGAAACAATGGCCTGGGCATCCGCCAGCAGCGCCCGCAAGGCTGGCCGCAGGCGCTTTGCAAAGGGAGTGAGCACCAGGCGGACGCCATGTCGGACAAGCAGTTCGTCACCGAAATGGTCACGCAGCCGTGCCAGTGAATTGCTGATGGCGGGCTGGGTGAGGGCAAGCCTTTCAGCCGCGCGCGTGATGCTCAGCTCGGTCATGATCATGTCGAGCGCTCGCAGATGGCGCAAATCGATGGAATCAAAAATCCTCATGGTTCAATCATGGCCCTATTTTCAATCTGCGCCAGCCTGTTCAACGGCTCAGATTTCCTCAATGACGTGATTGCGAAGAGTTCCGATGGGGCCGCACGAGACTTCGACCATGTCGCCCGCTTTCGTGTAATGGGAAGGATTGCGTTTGTCGCCGACGTCTCCGGGCGTGCCCAAGGTCCATTTGTGTGGTGATGCCGGGGCAACCGATGCGGTCCAGTAATCGAACCATATCGGCGCAGGCATCGCTGCCGGACCGTGCCGCACCGCCGCCCGCCACGATCAGGGGCCGCCGGGCACGCCGCAGCAAATCCGCCACCTCGGCAATATCCTGTGCATGGGGGGCGGAAGGGCGACCGATAAAGCCGGCCATGAAGGCTTCACCGGCCTCGTTACGGACGCCGGTGAAGCGCATGTCGTCGCGGTTCGAGAGGGCCTTGAACAAAGGTGACAATTTGCCGCTGGCGAGGCCAAAGACCGCGCGAATACCGGCATGATGCAGGATATGGACCACCGCATCGGCACCCGACATTGAAACATGGGTAGGGGCGTCATGGTCCTGCATGGAGCGCTTTCATGGGTAGTGGCGGGATGGGATTAGTCCGGCGATGGGTGGAGGTTTGGCGGTTAAAGGGCCATCAGGTCAAATCGTATAACTTGCATATGATATAGATATCAGTGATGCCTTGAGCGTGCGATCGGCCTCGGCCAGTTCCAAGCTGGCCATTCGCGCGTTGCTGGGACTTGGACAGGCAACTGACGAGGAAATTCACGAACGGGTCAGGCTGGCGACCGGGTGCCCCCTCCACGGCGTGGTCGGCGAGTATGCGGGCCGTAGGCCAGATCGCGCGCGGCGGTCGGGACGGCGCAGGGCAGAGCTTCCTGTTCCGCGCCGAACAGGGCGCGGCAGGCATTGAACACATCAGGCCCCGGTGTCTGGCCGAATTGCGCGATGGGGGCGGTTGCTTCATCTCAATCCTTCAGCCGGAACTTGTCATGGCATCCTTTGCATGTGCCGCCCAGGGCGCCCATGGCCTTGGCCATGGCGGCCGTGTCCTTGCCGCGCGCGGCCATGTCAAACGCCTTGGCCGCCGTGGAAAAATCGTTGGCGGCTTTGGCAAAGCCTGCCTTGTCGGACCAGATGTCCGGCTTGGCGGCGGTCTTGATGGCGCCGCCCGTGGCGGTGCCGACGGGGAACCATTTTTCGATCTTTCCGGCATTGCCCGCGACAAGGGCGGCGCTGGCCTTCATGATGGCGAGGTCGGGCGTACCGGTCTTGAGGCTGTCGCCTGCCTCCTTCATGGCCTTGCCCATCGCCTTGAAGCTTTTCTGCCTTGTCTCAATCGACTGCTGAGGGCTGGCGGCGGAAAGGGTGGCGGAAAGGGTGGCGGAAAGGGCGGTGGCAAGGCCAAGGGCCATCGCACCGATGGCGAGCGTCATCTTCTGCATGTTGGGTTCCTCGAACAATGCGGGCGGGGTCAACCGGCCCGGACATAGGCGGTCTTGACTATTGTAAAGAATTCAGCGGCATAGCGGCCCTGTTCGCGCGGGCCGAAACTCGATTTCCTGCGGCCGCCAAAGGGCACATGGTAATCCACCCCGGCGGTGGGCAGATTGACCATCACCATGCCCACATCGGCATGACGCTTGAAATGCGCGGCATGTTTGAGCGACTGTGTGCAGATCCCGGCGCAGAGGCCGACATCGACATCGTTGCAGATCGCCAGCGCCTCCTCATAATCCCTGACGCGGATCACCGAGGCCACGGGGCCGAAGACCTCTTCCTGATTGATCCGCATGGGCGAAACGGTGTCCGCAAACAGCGTTGGGGCAAGGTAAAAGCCGTTGCGCTCCCGCGTCAGACGCGCGCCTCCGGCGATCAGGCGGGCGCCTTCGGCCTGAGCGGTGGCGATATAGGCGAGATCGACATCAAGCTGTCGTTGGTCCACCACCGGGCCGATGGCGGTGGCCGGATCGCGCGCATCGCCCACGGTCAGCGCCTGCATCGCCTCGCTCAGGCGCGCGATGAAACGGTCATGGATGCCTTCCTGCACGATCAGGCGCGAGGAGGCGGTGCACCTCTGCCCCGTCGAGAAGAACGAGCCGTCGAGCGCGACCTGAACCGCCAGATCGAGATCGGCATCGTCAAGGACGACCAGACCGTTCTTGCCGCCCATTTCGAGTTGCACCTTGATGCCCCGCTCGCCGGCCCTGCGCAGGATCGTCTGGCCCACCCCCGCCGAGCCGGTAAAGCTGACCGCCTGAACGCCCGGCCCCATCAGCGCGTCGCTCAATTCCGCGCCCTTGCCCAGCACAAGATTGAAAACCCCCGCCGGAACGCCCGCGCGCCGGATAATGTCGGCCAGTTCCCATGCGCAGCCCGGCACCAGTTCGGCGGGTTTGAACACCACGCAATTGCCAAAGGCGAGCGCGGGGGCGATTTTCCACGCCGGGATCGCCATCGGGAAATTCCATGGCGTAATCAGCGTCACCACGCCCAGCGGTTCGCGGGTAATCTCGACCTGAACCCCGGACCGGACCGATGGCAGCAGTTCGCCGCTTTGCCTCAGGCATTCTCCGGCGAAAAAGCGGAAGATGTTGCCCGCTCGGGTCACCTCGCCCATCGCTTCGCGCAGGACCTTGCCTTCCTCGCGCGCGAGCAGTCCGGCCAGTTCCTCGCGCCGGGCCAGAATTTCGCCCGCGATCCGCTCCAGCATGTCCGCGCGCGATTGCGGGTCGAGCATGGCCCATGCCGGAAAGGCGGCCTGTGCGGCCTCGATCGCCATCGTGACATCCTCGGGCGATGCGCAGGCATAATCGCCGATCATATCGCCCGTGTCCGAAGGGTTGATGTTGGGCAGGGCGGCGCCGGGGCGCCATGCGCCGCCGATCAGATTGTGTTTCAAATCCTGTTCCTTTCGTCTGGAATCAGGCAAAGCGCGCGCGCAGGGCATCGACCGCGCGCGACAGCAGGATGGCGTCGGCGCCCACCGCGACAAAGGCAAAGCCGCGCTCGATACATTCGCGCGCGCGCGCTTCATCCAGCACGAAGATTCCGGCCGGTTTCCCGGCGGCAGTTGCGCGGTCAAGGCAGTGCCAGATCCTCTCCCAGACGGCGGGATGGTCGGCTTGTCCCGGCAGGCCCATTGTGGCGGCAAGGTCGGCCGGGCCTATCAGCAGCGCGTCGATACCCGGCGTTGCGGCGATGGCATCGATGTTTTCCACCCCGGCTGCGGATTCGATTTGCGCGATGAGGCAGATTTCATCACGCGCCCGGGCGATATAATCGGGCATGCGCGACCATCGCGCCGCGCGCGTCATGGTGGCAATCCCGCGTATGCCCAGCGGGGGATAGGCCACCGCCTGGGCCAGAGCCTGCGCCTGCGCCGCGTTTTCCACCATCGGGATCATCAGCGATTGCGCGCCGATGTCGAGATAGCGCTTGATCAGCGCCGCATCGCCATGGGGAAGGCGCACCACGGCCTGCGTGCGATAGGCCGCAACCGCCTGAAGCTGGGGCAGGACCGAGGGCACATCATTGACGCCATGTTCGGCATCGATCAGCAGCCAGTCGAAATCCCCCGCGGCGCAGAGTTCCGTGCAAATGTGGCTGCCAAGGACCGACCACAGGCCGATCTGGCATGACCCTTCCGAAAGCCTTTGTTTGAATATGTTTGAGGGCAGGGGAAGTGGCATTGTGATCTCCGGTCTGCGCGATGGCCCGTGATGCTTTTGGACGGGTCGCCGAAAGATGATGAAAAGGGGTCAGGGGCGGGGCGCGGCCAAGGCTTCGGCATGGGGAGAGGAGCGGTTCGCGGCCTTTGCCGAAGGGATATGCTGGACAATGACGGCCAGAGCCACCCCGCTGCCCGCCATGGCCAGTGCCAGCAGGGTGAAAAAGCCCACCGTGCTGCCGCTGGAGAGCAGGTAGAAACCGGCAAGCGAACTGGCCATGGCGCCCACGCGGCCAAAGCCCAGCGCCGCGCCCACCCCGGTGGTGCGCATCGCGGAGGGGTAAACATGCGAGGCCAGAGCGAACATCGTCGTCTGGACGCCATTGACGGTAAAGCCCAGCGCTGTCAGCACCACCAGCAACCCGGTGCGCGACAGGCTGGCGGTTCCGGCCAGCAGGGTGAGCGTGGCGATGGCCGCGCCGATGGCGGCAAGTCCGGTCATCGTGACGCGCGAACCCAGACGGCCGATGACCAGCGCCGCGAGCAAGGCCCCCGCCACGCCGCCAAAGTTGAAACTGGCCAGACCAAGGCTGGCGGTCTTCTGATCGAAGCCCGCGCTGGCCAGTGTCGCGGGGAGCCAGCTGAAGGTGGTGTAAACCGCGATCAGGCACAGGAAGAAGGCGGCCCAAAGGCCCATTGTGTCGCGCAGGAAGGCAGGGCCGAACAATTGCCCGATGCTGGCCCGGTTTTGGGTCGCGATCGCTGTGCCATGGACCTGTTTCGCGTTCCTGATGGCCAAAAAGCTGGGCGATTCAGGCAGCCACAGCGCTAGGGCCAGCGCAAGCAGGCAGGGGATCGCGCCCGCCACCAGAAACATCGCGCGCCAGCCATGGGTGGGCAGAATGTCGGCCGCCACCATGCCGCCCAGTACCCCGCCAAGGGGCACGCATACAATCGTGGCGGTAACGGCAAAGGGCCGCGCACGCACCGGGCTGAATTCGGCGGCCAGAGCCGTGGCATTGGGCATGGCGCCGCCCAGACCCAACCCCGTCAGGAAGCGGATCAGGATGAGGGATTCGATATTGCTGGCCAGCGCGGTGCCCAGCGTGAAGAGGCCGAAGAGCGCCACGCTGGCGATCATCATCATGCGTCGCCCCAGACGGTCGCCCAGCACCCCGGCAATCGCGGTTCCCGCCGTCATCCCGGCCAGGCTCATGAAAGAGGCGGGCGCCAGCGAGGACGCGGCCATATGCCATTCGCGCGCGATGCCGGCCACCGCCAGACCCAGCGCCTGATTGTCAAAACCGTCAAAAATGATCGCCAGCGCCGAAAGGGTAACGCCCAGCACGCGTGTGCCGTTCCAGTTGTCCGCCTCCTGGTCCGATGGATGGGCCATGTGTGTTTCGCGCTCGGCCAGCACTGCTCTTCCCTTGCTCTTTATGTTTCGTGGGACGGTGGGCCTTGCCGCCGTCGATGCGTGATGGATGACGCGATGGCCACATATCGTCAACGAAAATTGTACAGTTTTTATCAGAAGGTTTGCGGGAATGTGGGCGTTGGCTCGCCTGATATATCATGTAAAAATATGAAATATAATGGTAAATATCGAAAATTTCCGCCCGCTTTTATCCGTTGCAAAGTGAGTCTAAAATACATATAAACTTTGCAATAACGGATTATATAAAGTAAAATATCATAATGGAGAGGTCTATGAGAATCGGAATGGCCGCGCAGGTTTCCGCTTTGGCGCTGCTTGCGTTGGGTGGTGCGGCAATCGCTCAGGGCGGCGGGGCGGCCCGGGCTGTGCCCAGGGAGGCGCAGGCCCACATCGACCGCGCGATGACGCTGGCGGGCAAAACCTATATGCGCACCACCGCCAGCCTGCAGTGCGGCCTCTCGGGTCCGGCGATGTCGCGCTTTGCCGATGCTGCCGTGCCTGAGCCGACCGAACTTTTCGACAATTTCTATTATGTCGGTGTTGCCAGTGTCGGCGCCTATGCGATCAGGACGCGCGAAGGCATCATCCTGATCGACGCGCTCAACACCAGCGAGGATGGTGTGAAGGTCATCGAGGCGGGCCTGCGGAAATTCGGCCTCAACCCCGCCGATGTGAAATATATCATCGTCACCCATGGCCATGGCGACCACTTCGGGGCCGCCGGCTATTTCGCCCAGAAGTATGGCACGCATGTGATGATGAGTGCGGCGGACTGGGATTTGGTGGCCAAGCCGCCCGTGCGTCCGGCAGGCGCGCCGCCCGCCCGTTTCAGCCCTCCGCCCGCCCGTGATCTGGACGCGCGCGACGGCATGGTTCTGTCGCTGGGCGGTCAGGACATCCGCATCGTCGAAACCCCCGGCCATACGCCCGGCACGATTTCGCTGCTGGTGCCGGTAACGGTCCATGGGCAAAAGCATCTGCTGGCCATGTGGGGCGGCACGGGCGTGCCGCGCGATGCAGAGATGCGCGCGAAATATATCGCTTCCTCGGAACGCTTCGCGGCCATTTCGGAAAAGGCGGGCGCCGATGTCGAGCTGAGCAATCATCCGTTTGTCGATGACAGTCTGACGCGCATGGATGATCTGCGGGCCCATCCGCGCGGCGCCAATCCCTTTGTGATCGGGCGCGGCGCCTATGCCAAATATGCCGGGATCATCACCGAATGCGCCAAGGCGGTGGCTGAGGGCGGCCCGACGGCGAACTGATCCGACCGTTTCAGAATATCATTACTGAACAAATAAATATCCCTAGGACAGGGGAGGGGAGACTATGCGCGTTTTTTTGAGGAAATCACTGTTGCTGGCCGGTGCCGCCATGGTTGGGGGCGCCCCGGCGCTGGCTGCGGAAGTGGCCGGGCCTGCTGAAAACGGGGCGGTGGAAGCCGCCATCGTCGTCACCGGCTCACGCATTGCCAAGGCCGGTTTTGAGGCGCCCACGCCCACCACGGTGGTGGACGCAACGGCGCTGAACGCCGCGCCCCAGCCGACCGTGGCGCAATATCTCAACCAGTTGCCCGCCCTTTCGGGTTCGACCTCGCCGCGCACGGCGGGCAATGGCGTGGGCGGCGGCACGCAGGGCACCAATTCGCTCAATCTGCGCGGTCTGGGGCTGAGCAGAACGCTGGTGCTGCTCGACAACCGCCGTGTGGTGGGCAGCGCGACCACCGGCGCGGTCGACCTCAACCTCCTGCCCACCACGCTGCTTCAGCGTGTCGATGTGGTGACGGGCGGCGCCTCGGCGGCATGGGGTTCCGATGCGGTCGCGGGCGTGGTCAACCTTGTGCTCGATAAGCATTTTTCCGGGCTGAAAGGCAATATCCAAAAGGGCATATCGACTTATGGCGATGGCGGCAAATTGCGCGCCGAACTGGCCGGTGGCCATGCCTTTGCCGAAGGGCGGGGCCATATTCTGGCCAGCGTGTCCTACAGCAGTTCGGACAGTATCGACCGCGTGGATTCGCGCCCATGGTATGTCGGCACCAAGCTGATCAGCAACCCGGCCTATGCGGCGGGCAACGGCCAGCCCAAGCTGCTGGTTGCCGATCATGTCAATTCGCCGACCGGCACCTATGGCGGCCTGATCACCACCGGCCCGCTGGCCGGAACCCAGTTCCTTCCCGGCAGCGTGCCCGCGCCCTTCAATTTCGGCACGGTCGGCGTGCCCGTAAGCGGCCTTGGGACGCCGGGTCTTTCGACCACGGCCTATTCCGGCACCCAGCACAGCATCAACGGCACGCCCAACGATCTGGGCGCGGCCAACCAGGTCTCGGCCTCGACCAAGGTGTTCAGCACCTTCCTGCGCGGTTCGTTTGATGTCACCGACAATATCAACCTGTTCGGCGAGTTCATTTACGGCAAGTCGATCGCGGATTCGCTCTCGGTGCCCTATTTCACCATGGTGCCCAACGGCAGCCCGCTGACCATTTCGCGCGGCAATGCCTATCTGCCGACCGCGACAGCCACGGCGATGGACAATGCCGGGGTCAGTTCCTTTACGCTCGGCCGTCTCAACATGGACCTTGGCGAGGCGGCGCCGCATAATGAGCGTGAGCTTTATCGTTATCTGGTCGGGGCCGACATCAAGCTGGGCGGAAGCTGGAACGCGCATCTTTATTACGAACATCAGTTGAGCCGCGTGTTGAACGAAGTGCGCAACGATCAGTTGCGTTCCGCCTTTGCGCTGGCGGTCGATGCGGTGCAGGTCACGCCCGCCAATGTCGGCTCGTCGGGTCTGGCGTTGGGCAGCATTGCCTGTCGCTCCACCCTGACAGCACCCTCCAATGGCTGCGTTCCCTTCAATGTTTTCGGGACGCAAAATGTCACTGCCGCCCAACGGGCCTATCTGATCGGCACCGCGCGCCAGCGCATCAGCCTGACCGAGGATGTCGCTTCGGCCTCGGTGGGGGGTGATCTGTTCAACCTGCCTGCGGGTGCGGTGACGCTGGCGGCGGGCGCTGAATATCGGCGTGAGAACCATTCGGCCGACGCCGACGCCCAATCGCAGCGCAACATCACCGACACCGGCCCCGGCACCGGCAACTGGTGGGTGGGCAATTACAAGCCTTCCTCGGGCGGTTTTGACGTGAAGGAAGGGTTTGCCGAAATTCTGGTGCCCCTGCTCAAGGATTCGGCTCTGGGGCGCAAGCTGGACTTCAACGGCGCGGCGCGCGTCACCAATTACAGCACCAGCGGCACCGTGACCACGTGGAAGGCGGGCCTGACATGGGATATCGCAGGCGGCCTCAAGCTGCGCGGGGTGCAATCGCGCGATATCCGCGCACCCAACCTTGGTGACTATTATCTGGGCGGTTCGGCCAGCAGCCAGACGGTGATCGACGGCCCCAACGGCAATGTGTCGGTGCTGCGCATCCAGTCGGGCAACACCAATCTGCTGCCTGAAGTCGCTTCCACCACCACGCTGGGCGCGGTCTATCAGCCGACCTTCCTGCGCGGTTTCAGTCTGGCGGTCGATTATTTCCGCATCAAGATCGACGGAGCCATTGCCACGCCCGCGCCGCAATATGTGGTCGACCGTTGCCGCGATGGTTCGATCCCGGCCATGTGCAGCCTGTTGGTGCGCAACAGCGCAGGCACGCTGACCACGGTTCTGGTGCAGCCGTTGAACTATAAGACCGAGGTGATGTCGGGCGTCGATGTCGAGGCCAGCTATCGCTTCCGTCTGGGCAAGGGCACGGTCGCGCTGCGCAGCCTCTGGACCTATACCGGCGAGCACAAGCTGATCGACAATGGCGTGGTTGACAGCCTGCAGGGCGAAGTGGGGCAGGGCAATGGCCCGGTCAAGCTGCGCGGGTTCAATTCGGTCAGCTATGATTCGGAAAGCCTTGCGCTTTCGCTGCGCCATCGCTTTATCGGGCAAGGGGTGATCGACGCCGCCTATACCTCCGCCGATATCAACAACAACACCGTGTCCGCGATCAGCTATTTCGACATGTCGGCCACGGCCAAAGTCCGCAGCGGCGGCGTCAATTTCGAAGTCTTCGCCTCGGTGGACAATATGTTCAACGCCGCCCCGCCCCGCGCACCGGGTATTTTGGGCACCACCAACACTACCATCGGTACGGCGGCGGCCACCTATGACCTGATCGGCCGCTATTTCCGTGCCGGTGTCCGGTTCAAGATGTAATGTCGGCCGGTGGGTCGCTCCTTGGGCGGCCCACCTAAGCCTGTGGGGAGAGCCTGTGAACCCGTTAGTCCAATTTTTCGAACATCTGCCTCCCCATATTCCGCATTCGGTCGATGAGTTTGACCGCAGGCGCCATTTGCGCGATTTCACATTGCCCCGCGCGGTGGAGCATCTGCCGCTGCTGGTCGCCTATCCGCGGGATGCTGATCAGGTGGCGGCGGTGATGAAGGCGGCCTCGGCATGCGGGATGCATGTCGTGCCGCAGGGCGGGCTGACCGGCATGGCGGGCGGGGCCCTGCCCAGCGCGGGCAGTATCGTGCTCTCGCTGGAAAAGATGAGAGGGATCGAGGAAGTCGATACTTTCGCCAATACGGTGACGGTGCTGGCGGGGACGCCCTTGCAGGCGGTCCAGCAGGCGGCGCAGGATGCGGATCGCTTTTTCGCGGTTGATTTCGGTTCGCGCGGTTCCTGCACCATCGGCGGAATGCTGGCCAATAATGCGGGGGGCAACCGTGTCCTGCGCTATGGCATGACCCGCGATCAGGTGCTGGGGCTGGAGGTGGTGCTGGCCGATGGCACGATCATCAGCAACATGAACAAGATGATCAAGAACAACGCGGGCTATGACCTGCGCAATCTGTTTATCGGCAGCGAGGGGACACTGGGGATCATCACCCGCGCGGTGCTGCGCCTGTTTCCCGCGCCGCGCAGTTCCAATACGCTCCTGTGTGCGGTCGATGGGATCGATCAGGTCCACCGCCTGCTGGCGCTGGCGCGCGGCGCGCTGGGGGCCCAGCTTTCCGCATTCGAGGTGATGTGGCAGGATTTCTACGCCATCACCCATGATGTGACCGGCCGCTCGCCGCTTTCACCCGAGGCGGGCACGCATTTCATTCTGCTCGAAGCGCTCGGTTCGGATGAGCAGGCCGACGGGATGATCTTTACCCGCTTTGCCGAACAGGCGTTTGAACAGGGAATCCTGCAGGACGCGGTGCAGGCCCAGTCGCTGAGCGATGCGGAGAGCTTCTGGCGCATCCGCGATTCCAGCGGCGAACTCTCGCATCTGTGGGGCAAGGGAGCGGTGGTGAATTTCGATGTCAGCGTGCCGGTGGCCCGTGCGGAGGAATTCGTCACCCTGTGCCGAGAGGCCTTGGCGCGCGATATTCCGGGCGGGGAGGCGGTGTTTTTCGGCCATCTGGCCGACAGCAACATGCATCTGGCCGTGCCGGACCCCAGCGGGCAACAGCGCGAGGCGATCTGCCGCACCGTCTATGCCACCGTGCGGGCGATGGCGGGGTCAGTTTCGGCCGAACACGGGATCGGCCTCGATAAACGGCAATATCTGCATTATTCGCGCAGCGAGGCGGAAATCGCCCTGATGCGACGGCTCAAGCAGATGCTGGACCCGCAAGGCCTGCTCAATCCGGGGAAGGTCTTACCGGAAAGTCTTGCTTGATTATCCACTTTTTCTTTATAAAAGGGTGGGGTGACTAAACAACGCATCAGCAATCGACAGATCGAAGCCTTCATTCGCGTGGCCGAATGCAGCAGCTTCACGGGCGCGGCCCAGCGCATGCAATTGACCAATTCGGCGATCAGCAGCCTGATTTCCGAATTGGAAAGTGCGATCGGCCTGCGACTGTTCGAGCGCAGCACAAGGCGCGTGGTGCTCAACGAGCATGGGCGCCAGTTCATGCCCTCCGCGCTCAGCTTTATCCGCACGCTCAAGGCGGTCGAGCGCATGGCCGAAACGCTGGGTGATCAGGCGGGCGACACGATCCGCATTGCCGCGCCGATGGTGGTGGCCGCCGCCATCCTGCCTCCGCTGATCGCCGAATTCGAGGCCGCGCATCCCGATTGCGAGGTGCATATCCTCGACACCGGGGTTGAATGGCTCTCCGAACGGGTGGCCACGGGCGAGGCGGATCTGGCCGTGGGGCCCGACCGCGTGACCGAGGAAACGGTGCAGTCCGAGAGCCTGTTGCCCAGCAAATGGGTGGTGTGGCTCTCGCCCGAACATCCGCTGGCCGCGCAGTCGCATCTGCGTTGGCGCGATCTTAAGGGGGTGAAATTCCACACCGGCGGGCACGACCATGAACGGATCATCGAACAGGCCATGTCGGGTCTGGACGAGAGCGAGCGGGTGGTGCCGGGGCAGGTGTTTGACAATATCACCACGGCGCTGGGCCTTGCCGCCGCCGGGGTGGGGGTGGCGCTGTGCCCGGCCTATGTCGCGCCGCTGGCCAATGCCTTCCGGCTTGAAATGCGGCGGCTGATTGACCCGGAATTCACGCGCTATGTCATGCTCTACAGTTCGGCGATCCGTCCCCAGTCGGAACGGATCGCCGAATTTTCCGCCTTGCTGCGCAAGCGTTTCAAAGAGCTAGGAGTTTCCCAGGATTCATGATCCCTTGCGGATCGAGCGCCTGTTTGATGCTGCGCATCAACTGGCGTTCGGGGGTGGGGCGATAGGCATCGGCTTCATCGCGCCGCAGCACGCCCAGTCCGTGTTCGGCCGAAATCGTGCCGCCCGCCGCCATCACCAGATCGTGGACGATGCGGTTGACCTCGGTCTGACGGGCCATGAAGCTTGCCTTGTCCTCGCCGGGGGCGGGGGAATAGTTGAAATGCAGGCTGCCGTCGCCAAGGTGGCCGAACAGCACCGGGCGAATGTCGGGATGGCGTGCGCGCACGGCTTCGACCGCCGCAGGCATGAAGGCGGCAATCGCCGAGATGGGCAGGGCGATGTCGTGCTTGATGGTCGCCCCTTCCGCGCTCTGCGCCTCGGAAATGCCTTCGCGCAGGGCCCAGAGCGCCTGAGTTTGCGTGAGGCTTTCGGCAATCACCGCGTCCAGCACAATTCCATCCTCAAAGGCCTGGCCCAGCGCTTCCTCGATGGCGGCGCGCGCCGCTTCTTCGCTGGTGAAGTCGGTGAATTCAATGAGGACATACCACGGATAGGCATCGCCAAACGGATCGCGCGCATCATGGCCATGGCGCAGCACCAGTTCCAGACATTCGCGTGAGAGCAGTTCAAACGCCGTCAGCCGATCCGCATGGCGCGCGCGCAGAACTTCGAGCAGACCCATCGCTGCCCCGCAATCCGCAACCGCCACCAGCGAGGCAAGCCGCGCCGCCGGCTGCGGATAGAGCTTGAGCACCGCGCCGGTGATGATCCCCAGCGTGCCCTCGGATGCAATATATAGGTCGCGCAGGTCATAGCCCGAATTGTCCTTGCGCAGCCCTTTCAATCCGCTCCACACTTCGCCGGCGGGCGTGACAACTTCCAGCCCCAGACAGAGTTCGCGTGCATTGCCATAGCGCAGCACCGCCGTCCCGCCCGCATTGGTGGCCAGATTGCCGCCGATCGTGCAGGACCCCTCGGCGGCAAGGCTGAGCGGGAAATAGCGCCCGGCATCGCGCGCGGCCTCCTGCATGCTGGCGAGGATCACCCCGGCATCGACCGTCATCGTATTGTTGACCGGATCGACAGCGCGGATGCGGTTAAGCCTCGTCAGCGCGACCACAAGATTCAGCCCCTCGGCGGGCGGGGTGGCCCCGCCCGACATGCCGGTGTTGCCTCCCTGCGGCACCAGCCGCACGCCATTTTGCCCGCACCAGCGCACCAGCGCGCAGACCTGATCGACGGTTTCTGGCAGGGCGACCGCGATGGCCGCCCCGGTCCACATCTTGCGCCAATCGGTCAGGTAGGGCGCCACATCATCGGCATCCACCAGCAATTTGCCGCCATAGGCCGCGCGCAGACTGTCCAGCATGGCCATCACTGCCCGCGCGAGGCGGTTTGATAATTGGCCAGCAGATCGGGGCGGACCCGCTCGTCAAAGCCAAGCGCCACACGGCGGACCTCGGGCGTATCAAGCGGCGGATGCCCGATACCGGCCGCGCGCGGTTCAGGCGCGGACACGACATCGCAGCCAAGGCGGCCGAGGTTGGTGATCTCCACCTCGATCCTGTCGCCCGGATCAAGCGAGCGCGAATGGGCGGGCGTGCCGGTCATGATGATATCGCCTGGCATCAGCGTGATATAGCGGGCAATATCGGCAATGATGAAATCTGCTTCCCAGATCAGCTCTTCGCCGATCTTCGCTTCCTGCACCAGCAAGCCGTTGCGATAGGTGCGCAGCGTCTCCTTGCGCGGATCGACGCCGCGCACAATGCCGGGGCCAATCGGGCAATAGCCGTCCATGCCCTTGACCCGCAGCATCGAGCCCTGATCGGTGTCGCGGAAATCCTGCGCGCCCATGTCGAGCAGCGGGGCGAAACCGGCGATGCAGTCCCATGCCTCCTCGGGCGTGACATTGCGCGTCACCTTGCCGATGATCGCGGCCACTTCGCCCTCGTAATTGAGATAGCGGGTACCGTCATATTTGACGATCTTGCCATTGTGGCCGTTCGTGGCCGTGGGCGGCTTGGTGAAATAGGTGGGATTGTCGGTCGGCTTGGGCTTGTTGCGCGTCTCCATCGAGCGCGAGACATAAGTGATATGCGCGCCGATGATCTTGGTCGGTTCGCAAGGGGGCAGGTGGATCATCCGCGCCGGATCGACCACGCGCCCGTCATCGAGCGCCAGCATCGCATCGTCGCGCATCGTGCCCCAGCAGGCCGAGCCTTCAGCCATCACCCGGCGGCGTTCGATCCGGGGGCCTTCAAATACGCTCATTGTTTCAAACCTCGAACCAGATGTGGATATTGCCCGTGCCGCGGGCGTTTTCATATTCGCTGAGCGCGATGCCGGGCGCGCGACATTCCGCGCCGCCCATCGCGCCGACCATTTGCAGATAATGGCCGCCCAGCCCTTCCCAAGGGATCTTGCGATAGACGGTGGGAAAACGCTCGACGATCACGTCGTGGCGGCCCTGGGCGAACAGTTCGATGACCTCCAGATCGCTGGCGATGTTCTCGGGGCTGGAAACATTGGCAGCATCGAAAATGCGCGGGCTTTTGCGCTCCCAGTCGATCTCGTTGAACTTGTGGCTCAGCGCCCCCGAGGCGAGCAGGACCACGCGCTTGCCGCTGCGGCGGATAGCCTCGCCCACCACCGCGCCCATTTCAAGGAAATGGTGCGACTGGCAATTCTGGCAATTGCTGGCCGTGAGGTAAGGCACATCAAGGTCCAGCTTGGTCACCAGATTGAGCGTGGCATATTCATGCGGCAGATGCGGATCATCAATTGCCATGGCCAGCACGCCGCGCTCCTCGGCCACGCTCTGGCATATTTGTGCCAGCTCCGGACAGCCGCGATAATCGAACTCCAGACCATTGAGATACCACGGCATTTCAACCGAAGTATAGGTGCCCTTGTGATGGGCGCGGGCGTCGAGCAGATGAAAGCCGGTGGTGAACCAGTGCGAGTCAAAGATAATGATCGCATCGGGCGACACCGCCTCGATCCGCGCGCGCAGACGCTTGAAACCCTCGATCAGATCGGAATCGCGCCCCGCACCATCCTCCAGCCGGAACTCGTCGGTCTGCATGAGGCCGGGATGGTGCGAGACAATCGCGCTCCCGACGATTTTTCCTTCGTTGCTCATCGGTGTGCAAAGCTCGCCTTGAAGGGTTGTTTGGGCGTGATGACGTCCTTGACGTCGCAGAAGAAGTCGAAGCTCCATTCGCCGCCTTCGCGGCCCACGCCCGATTGCCCGCGCCCGCCAAAGGGGGCAGCCAGATCGCGGATGGTGAAGCTGTTGATCCAGATAAAGCCGGTGCGGACCTGATCGGCCACGGCCTGCGCATGGGCCTGTTCGCCATAGCAGATGCCGCCAAGGCCATAGACCGTGCTGTTGGCCAGAGCGATGGCTTCCTCGTCGCTGGCGAAGGTCTGCATCACCAGCACCGGGCCGAAGACCTCCTGCTGTACGATCTCGGCATCATTGGCGACATCGCAGAACATGGTCGGCTGGAAATATTGCGGGCCGAAGGTATGGCGCTCGCCGCCCCACAGGGTGGTGGCCCCGGCGGCCTTGGCGCGTTCGACATAGCCTGCGACGCGTTCGACCTGTCGCGGATGGATGATCGGGCCGACCTCGGTGGCCGGATCGCGCGGATCGCCCACGACCAGATTGGCCACCACGGCGCGCATCTTTTCGACAAAGGCGTCGCGGATGGATTCATGGACCAGCAAGCGCGTGCCCGCCAGACAGACCTGTCCGGCATTGCGATACATCAGCGCGCCGGTGGCCGCTGCCGCATCCAGATCGGCATCCTCCAGCACGATAAAGGGCGATTTTCCGCCCAGTTCCAGACTGCACGGCACCAGATTGGCCGCCGCCGCCGTTGCCACCAGCTTGGCCGTGGGGACCGAGCCGGTAAAGGAAATGCGCGCGAGGCGGGGGTCGGACACCAGCCTTGCGCCGGTGGTCGCGCCCATGCCCTGAACGATGTTGAATACGCCCGGCGGCAGTCCCGCCGCATCGGCCGCATCGGCCAGCAGCGAGGTGGTGAGCGGCGCCCATTCCGGCGGCTTGATGACCACCGTATTGCCCGATGCCATTGCGGGACCGGCCTTCCACGTGGCCAGCATCAGCGGCGAATTCCACGGCGTGATGATCGCGCAGACACCTGCCGGATCATGGCGCACCTGATGGATGGCCTGCGCGGTTTCGATCACGCGATCCTGAAGGGTGAGAGCTTCCTTGGCAAACCATGTGATGTTGAGCATGGCGCGCGGCACGATGCCGTGACGCATCCGCGAGAGCAGCACGCCCGCATCATTGGCCTCGGCCAGAGCAAAGGCTTCCTCGCGCTTGCCGATTTCCTCGGCAAAGCGTTCAAGATAGGGCAGGCGCCCCGCCGCCCCCAGCGCCGCCCATCCGGGAAAGGCGGCCTGCGCGGCGGAAACAGCGGCATCGACATGTTCGTCCAGTCCCGCCGCTATCCGGCCCAGAATCTTCTGGTCCACCGGGCAGAAGGTTTCGAAAGTCTCGCTGGAGGCGACCCGCCGCCCGTTGATGTAATGATCGGGCGAGATCGGATGCCCGTCGATATGGATCGTGTCTGCCATAGGTTGCAGCCTTGTCTTGAGTGGCTCAGATAAAGCGGGTGGTGATGATGCCCAGCGGGCCGTAATCGACCGCGAATGTGTCGCCGCGCACCCCGCCGATGGGGGCGGTGAAGGAGCCGCAAAGGATGATCTGGCCCGGTTCGAGCGCGATATCATGCGGCGCCAGCTTGTTGGCCAGCCATGCGATGCCGGTGGCCGGATGGCCCAGCACGGCGGCGGCCACGCCCGATTCCTCGATGATGCCGTTGCGCTCGATCCATGCGGCCACGCGGCGCAGGTCGACGGCATCGGGGGCAAAGCGCGCCTCGCCCAGAATGACCCCGGCATTGGCAGCATTGTCGGCAATCGTGTCCAGCGCCTTGCGCGTGTTGCCGGTGGCGGCATCCACGCGGTCGATCCGCATGTCGATCAGTTCGAGCGCCGGGCGTATATGATCGGTGGCGGCCAGCACATCCTCCAGCGTGACGCCCGGCCCGCGCAACTCGTGCTTGAGGAAAAAGGCCAGTTCGACCTCGATGCGCGGCTCGACAAAGCGGTCGAGCGGGATATCCTCGCCGCTGTGAAACAGCATATCGTCCAGCAGGACCCCGTAATCGGGCTCGGTGATATTGGCGGCCTTCTGCATGGCCCGGCTGGTCAGGCCGATCTTGCGGCCGATGACCCTGCGGCCCTGCGCCAGCTTGATGTCCATCCACGCGCTCTGGATGGCATAGCCATCCTCCATCGTCATGTCGGGATGGGCCAGGCTGATCTGGCGAATGGGGGTGCGTTCGCGTTCAGCCTTGTCCAGGCTGGCGGCATAATCGCGCCTTTGTTCGGTTGAAATGGGCATCCTTCTCACCCTTGCATGGCGGTCCGGCGCTTGTGGCCGGGTTCGGATTCAGGGGATAATGGCAATGGGCGTCATTATCAACAAAAACTTTATAGTAGAGTTTATAATCCATTTCATCTATCGAGTTCAAAAAAGGGCGCGATGATGGGAAAGGCGGAAAGGGTAATCCATGCAGGTTGGGATAATCGGCGCCGGGGCGATCGGTGGATGGATCGCCGCGCGTCTGGCGCATGGCGGGCATGATGTGCGCATTCTGGCCCGCGCCGAAACGGGCAAAGCCTTGCGTGCCCATGGGTTGACGCTGGTTCAGGATGGGGAGCGCATGGTCGTTCATCCCCGGATTTGCACAGATGCGCAGGAAGTGGGACCGTGTGATCTGGTCATCGTGGGTGTCAAATCCTTCGCTCTGGAATCGGTGGCTCCCGCCATCGCGGCGATGATGAAGCCCGAAACACTTGTGGTGCCCATGTTGAACGGGGTGCCCTGGTGGTTCATGGGGCGCGATGTTTCGCTGCGCTCGGTCGATCCCGACGGGATTTTGCAGAAATCCTTGCCCTATGCGCAGATTGTCGCCTGCGTCGTACATGCTGCCGCCACGCGCACATCGCCTGCCGAGATCACCCTGTTTCGGGGTGACCGCCTGATTATGGGCGAGCCTACTGGTGGCCCCAGCGCGCGTGTGGCGGCTCTGGTCGATCAGTTCCGTGCGGCGGGTCTGCCTGCGGAGCAGAGCCATGATGTCCGCGCGGATATCTGGTTCAAACTCTGGGGCAATATGACCATCAATCCGATCTCGGCGCTCACGCTGGCGACGGCAGACCGCATTCTGGATGATCCATTGGTCCTCGGCCTGATCGCTGCGGTGATGGAGGAGGCGCGTGAAATCGGCCGACGCATCGGCTGCCCGATCGAGCAATCGAGCGTGGAGCGCAATGCCGTGACGCGCAAGCTGGGCGCATTTCGGACATCCATGCTGCAGGATGTGGACACGTCTAGACAGATCGAGTTGGACGCGTTGTTGGCGGCCCCGAGGGAAATCGCCGCAATGGTGGGCGTGGCGACGCCCTCGCTCGACATCCTGTTCGGCTTGACCAGGCTTATGGGCGTTTCACGCGGTATCTATGGATAGGAATTTGGAGTTTTGACCATGAAGCTTATGGTGCCGATCAAGCGTGTGCTTGATTACAACGTGAAGCCACGAGTGAAGGCGGATGGTACGGGTGTTGACTTGTCGAATGTGAAGATGAGCATGAACCCGTTTGACGAGATCGCGGTTGAGGAGGCGGTA
>JAADXY010000146.1:0-42298 GCA_023338065.1 Phytopythium montanum
CCCCGAAGGTCGTTCGATGACAGAATGCTCGCGCAACATCCGTGCTAGAGCCACCAACGAAAGTTCTTCGAACTTCGAACAGTATGCGACACTAAGTTTGATCAAATGTATCGCACAGTAACCTGGTACAGGAACCAGTGCAAATAGTCTTGGCCAGACTATTTTCAATAAGTGTTTAAAACACGTTTTTACCCTATTTAGTCTGGCAAATATTATATTCAGACACAGACTAATTTGCTTTCGTATTCGAAATAGTCTTGCCAAGACAAAATCAAAATAATCAATTAGTCTTGTTTGAAGATGTGAAGTTGCGGCATCTTTGAAAACGAAATGTGAGGCCTGCACAAGGGTGGACAGGGCCAACACTTTTACATATATGCGCTTGAATGCCCATACATTATTCAACATGGAATCTCGCTGCCATTTTCCGGCACATTCGCTGTACTCGTTTCAGGTCGAACAGAATCCCACGCAAAAGCGCACCCAGCAGAATTCTCCAGCATTCGATCCGTCACGGGTCTTCCCGTCGCTGCCTGTATTGGCCAGCAAGCGACAACACTCAGCTACCGGGCGTACAACTTGCTCGCAAGACGCTTAGCTTACGCGTGTTTTGGGTGCGGCAGGGCTGTACCGGTATTCACAAAAAAACACTGACGGAAGAACTGCAGGTGAAGCCCTAAATTCGGGAGTCCCGCATCAGGTCAATTCGGCGCGTGCTCTGTAATTGCTGTCCACCTCGACATTTTTTTTCTTTTCAAAGACTAATTGCGGACCAAGACTAATTCCGTAAAATTCCCCAGATTCCTGTTTGGAAATTATTGGAATTAGTCTTGTCAAGACTATTCGCAAACCAATACTAATTGCGGACCAATACTATTTGCACTGGTTACTGTACCGAGCTGCTGCTGTACCCTTGATTTGGTCCTAGGGTGGTAGCGACAGTCGAGTTGGGGTGGCAGCGGTTATCATCTCCCGGCATCATCGCCACCGCGCTGGTCGTAGAATCGATCGTCGTTCTCCTCCTCGACGTCATCAACCTCCTCTGTTTGGTCGCCATTCTCGTGAAGATCCCAGTCGTTAAGGGTCTCGTATCGAACGCGACCTCGTGGCAAGACGTCATACAGCCCGACCCGGCGAGTAGCTGCGTTCGCCTCCGCCGTCAGCAGAACAACACGAACCTTCTTGGCATTCCACGGCTGTTGCTTGAGCACTTTCACCAGATCGGCGAGGTTGACCTCGACGCTCCTGACCGAGTCGGTAAGTGTCGCCAGGTCGCCCTCCACTGCAACCACACAAATGTCAGCACACACATTTTGTAGAACACCGTGCACGATACGTACGCTCTTTGGTTCGCCACGGCCGGCTGAACCCGTGGACCAGGGACACCATCTTGTGTGGGTAAGTGCAGCTGGTGCCGACCGCCCCTCTGTTGCGCACCCTCTGGTTCAGCTCCCGCAACCGCTGCAGCGGTGTGATGGCGCTGCCCACGTAAGTGCTTTCCCGATGGCCAGTTCCAATCGGCGTCAGGATGTGGACGGAGCCGATGACCTCACGCTGGCCTCGGCGACTCTTCACTCGGCGGCGGCGGCGCGCCATCGTGTCCGCTGAAGATCGGCGACGAAGAAGGCGACGAAGAAGGTGACCAAGAATCTACAGTTGAAGCGGATACCCTGTGTAAAGCCTGAGTAAACTGTACCCTTGTTGTAACTTAGATGCAGTCAAAATGGATACCCTGTGTAAACTTTACCCTTGTAGTAACCAGTTAGTCAATCACTTGATTACCTCTACAATTGCATGCAGTATACAGCCAATCCCCTCGTTAGTCTCACAGTGGTACATATCGATTTTGACCGAAACAAAAGATCCAAAAGACCCAGCAAATAGAAAACATATTTGATGACGTGAAAAAACTAATAGTATTCGGGAGGGAATATAAAGAGTATGGTGAGCCTAATGAGAGGACGGACTGTAATCAGTTTGACCAGGAAATGTCTGATTACAGTCTTTCTTAAATACAAATACCTAGAAAGACGTTATTCATTGCTTCGTATTGGTCAATTAGCTGATTTTCTGGGGAGTTCTACCAAATATATTCGTGTCCAATATTTCGCACGCGGAATTGCTACACTACGCTAGGTTCATGGTAGCTCGTTGCTAACGCGGCCCTCTACTGTAGCCTGGCGCCGAGATAGATCGCAGTGCTTGAGTCAGCTTGCTGCGGCGCCCACTGGAACGCGCACCACGACCCAGACTTCGGGGCGAATGTCGAGGAGGAGGATGCAGTCCTCAGAAACCACTCTCGGCCGCCCACTGAGAAGTTCTGAGAGATATCACGGCGAGTCATCGTCGGCCGCAATAAATCAACCCTCCCCACAACCGCCAATCAGGTGGCTGCACAACTACAAAAAGAGTCAGGTCTGCTCGTTTCTGATCGGACCATGCGCGCTGTGCTCTCGCGGATGAAATTCCGCTTCGTCAAGGGGAAGCAGCGCAACAACTTGGCGGTGCAGAGCAAGTGCGCTGATGGCGACCACCACAACAATCCAACAGTCCCAGAGGTATAGTTGGACGAGAGCTACTGCGACATACATCACACCACTGGAAAGACCTGGATCGCGGAGGACTGCGTGCGCTTGACAAAGAGCGGACAAGGAAAACGAGTCTGCATCATTGGCGCCGGCATCGTATGGCGCAAGAACGGCTCGCTGACTGGTGAATGGGCGACGGCTCGCTCGAGGTCTGGCAATCTAATCTCAAGTACAATCAAGACGGCGAGGGCGGCTGCCTGGGGAACTATACGGCCGAGATTTTCGAGACCTGGTTTTCGGAATATTGCGGAGCCTTGGCGGCGGATTTCGACAATTGAAAGATGTTTATGAACGGGGCTGCTTATCACATGCGCGTCGTGGACCCAGTCCCCACCACGCAAACTCTCAAGGCGAAGATCCAGAGCTGGCTGGACGAGAATAGTGTGCGCTACTCGGCGCTCGACACCAAGGCGCAGTTGGTGATGTTGGTGGATATGATCAGTACGTGTCGCGCCAGATCGCCACGACCGACAGCCACGACGTCTACTTCACACCTTCGTATCACCCGGAGCTCCAGCCAATAGATATCATTTGGGGCGTCGCGAAAACCAAGGCGCGACAACCGTGTTGGCCAACATGGTGGAGCTGAGAAACAGAGTCATCAATGCCCCTGAGTCCAAGATCAGCGCCTCGACTTGGATTGGTGCCTACAGGAAGGTCCAAAGGCACGAGAACGAGTACTCCGAGAACGGTGACAGCGTCGAACTCGCGCAGTGTAAAGATCACGAAAGTCTCGTGCCAGACGACTATTGGCCAAGGGCATCGCCCACCTGGTGGTGGGAGCTGGGACAATGATCGACTGACCAACTTCAGCCCGTCACCAAGAGCCACAAGCCAAGAGCCACTAACCGAGACCGTGTCGTCACGTCGTTGGTCGAAACGTCGTCATGAGTGCGACAAGGTGGCGCGCATTCACGGACGGACGCAAGCAAAGCACTGGATGTCCAGAGCTCGCACGTATGAAATATGACATCGCCAGCCGAGAGGTCGGCTGAGTATATTGGCATGCTGTCACGGCGCTGTGACGGGAGTCACGAACACAATGCACGGAGGAAGCGAGCTGTCGTATTGAAACGACTGTCTGAAACAAATAGACTAGGGATTTGTATTGACCCTAATGTAAATGGTACAAATGCACCGAACTGTGTGAAATGGAGACTGTGTATTATTGTCAATCTGCCTGTCAAAGGGGGCCAATCGGAATATGTGGTTCCCCTGACGTGTTATCAACTTTGAGAGCCCGAACAATACTACACTAAGCGTGGGCAATACAAACGCCCAGTCCTATAAAAGGGAGGAGATCCGACGGTACTCCTCGGCTCGTGTGAGCCACTCAACTCACCAGCCGTACTTAGCTGTGAGGCCTAGGTTCGCACGGACCTAGCACACGTACTTAGTGTGCGACACATCACGTGTCCTGTGGGTTACTACGTAACCATGTACCCCGTTACAGGCGCTGTTGCAGTCACAGTCCGAGTCCCTTGTGTCGTCGTACATGATGGTCTTTCGAGCAGTGGCGGAGGCGAACCTGAAGTCTCGTTCATTCGAGTGTCTTCAGCTTGGTGATCCTGCTGGCGACTTCACCAGCGAGAAGTCGCTGCGGCACGAGCCGACGCTGCTGGACAAGTTCAGTGCGCCTGGATGCGTCTGTGTCGCCCGCTGTCGCGCGCAGGTGCGCAAGCGATTCCCCACTCTCGGCACGGGTGAGGGTATCGCTCTACCCCTCGACCCACGGACGAAGGACTGTGCCGCTAAAATCATCGACGGCATGGCCGTTCCAACGGCTCATCGCGAGTACGTGCTGGCTAAGGCGTCGGAGCCGATTCTCAAGGAGCTTGTCATTCTGTTCGAGCATCAGCGCTGAGCGCCACCTGCTTGCGACAGCCGCTATTCCGTAGGGTACTCACCGGAGACGAAGGCGTACTCAGATCTCCCCCATGCAAACAGCACGATGACGCCGGATCTGCACGGCGCTCCGGTCCCCCGCCAGACCAGGCGCGGTACCAGGAGACGAGGTTGAAGGACGAGGTTTCGGCGGAGTTGCGCCGGTGGATGGACTTCCAGGAAGACTGGATCGGTGTCGCCACCACCCAGGACGCTCAAGGAGACCGCACGCTACTGTCAACGACCCTGTGCTTCAAGAAAGATGACGAAACGTTTCCCATGCACAACCCACGAGAGTAGCGGGTGTTGCGTGCCCGTGAGCATGCCGGTCGCGCCAGAATGGATTCCTTCGGACAATCCACGCCGAAGGTCCTCGAAGCATTGGTCTCCCCAGTTGGTACCACCACGAACTCTCGATCTTTCAAGCCTTCGATTCGCAACCGACCACCAGTACGGTCTGGTCAACCGTGCTCGAAGCTTAGGAGCTGACGACGCCACGTGAGAACTTGTGCCGTGTGAACGGTTGAAGAATGAAATGGGAGCTGAAACTCCCGCGAACACCCAGAGAGTATTGGCGTGGTCGCTGCAAATTGCAAACTGAGTCTCAGTGTCCGGCGTCTCTCGCCTGCCTCCTGCGGCAGTCCAGGGAGATACCCGACTACTCGCGCTCCTTGGTTCGGGCACCGCCCTTCCGGGAAGCCACGGGCCGCGCGGCACGAGGCACCGACCATCAGGAGAGTCGCGCCCCGCATGGCACGAGGCGCCGAATAGACAAGCCGTCGCTGATGGCCTTGAGCAGATGCGCGCTGTAACTGGCGGTCGCGGCACGCCACAGTACTTCACTCTCGCAGGCTCAACTATACGATCGAGGTTCGTTGTTTGCATCACTGACACCAGCATCGAGTGCTTGAACTCCCCGAGCCGGAGGTGCCAAGGGAGGACGAGGAGGGGACAGTCATCTTTAATGCGTATACCTTTTTCGGCATTGTCTCGAGCGCGTAGAGCGACATGCCGCCTCTGCAGCCCTTGATGCACGAGTCGGAGCTGACGAACTGTTGCTCCGAGTGCGTGGTCATGGTTGACTATATGTTGGTGGTGGTCTGGGCAGTCTCAACGCCTCCGACGGTGGCGGACACCGAGCTGCCGCCGCATTGACGTAGGGCCGCACAGCAGAGAGACCAGGCGTGATCGCCAGTCCAGCGACTGATTTACTGGTGCTGGCGATTCTTTATTTTTCGTTGTTGGTAGGGAAGCAATTGCGGTCGGCGTATTGAGGTAGATTTTTTACCGGGCCAGATGCGGGTCGTGTCTGGCTTCTTGGTCTGGTGCTCCAACCCTTAAGCCAGACCCGACCAAATGCCAGACCAGGATACAGTACCAGGTTACCGTTAGGAAAGTCACTGTAACTCTTGTGTCACGTCTCACACTGACCTGCTGGCTCAGTTGCAGTGTTGAAGCTGGCAGAGGTCGTGACTGACTGAGGTTTCAGTGAGACACCCGACTCGTACATGTCGTCCAAACTCAAAAACAAGCGATTCAGTCGACGGCATTGTGTGCGTTCGATTCAGGAGGGGGGGTTACCCTGAGAACCCTCTCACTGCGCATATCCAGACCGACCAATGCTTCAATTCATCAAAGCCGACCACCACATTTAGGTTGAGCATGCTATCGCCCACATCCGCGCGCGCGTATTATTCGAACTCAAAGGGAACGAAAGCAAAGTAATGATTGTGAAAATGGTTCGTACAAATGCATGCGTGTCAAAGTCGCGGGTCTCTTCGACTTGAGAAGTGGCTGGCCTTACAGGGCTGCCTCGTAGTCAAACGATAGGTCAGGCTCAATGAGTGACTCAGACTCACCGTCGTGGCTGGCGCTCTCATCATCCTGGGCGGTCTCACTTGCGTCGCCGTCGTCACTTGAGTCGCCGTTCTCTTCTCCAGCACTGCTGCTAGCGTCCGGCTCGTCGTCTTCAATCTCGCCGTCACTGGAGCTGGACTCCACGTCAACGGCTGAAAGATCTGGCGGCGTTGGGGGGATGATGGTTTCGACCGGTCGGCGACGAACGGGATTTCCCTTGACAGCCTCGAGTGTTGCGACACAACGGCGGGACAGATCCTCAATTGTAGTGACAAAGGTTGCCATGTTGGGGTTCGGAGTGGCAAACGAGGCGTTCAGCTCGCGGTTGAAACTCTCCAGAGGATTGTCTGCGCGTGCCACGATACGGTTGGACATGCTGTGCACGTTCCCCACGACTGGTGGGAAGCGGTCGAGCCACGTCCGCCTGAAGTAGACCCAGCTGTTGACGGAAAAATCCAAAGTGTATTGATGGCGCGGCCGATCCCGCTCGCACACAGATCTGGCGTCATCAGGGGCTCCAACATGAAGCCATACCTACGTTGAACTACTGGCGGGAAAGGGTACCCACCAACACCAGCACGAGGGCCAGCTAGCTCTGACGTACGGGATCCCCAGGGTGGGACAGCGTGCCTTGATCTGGACCTTCACCCACGCAATTCCGGTGGTCGACACTGAGTCAGGCGGCATCACAGCGAGCCTGTCCAGCATCCCACGCTCCATCGCAACGCGGATCGCGGGCTCAGAAATTGGCAGCCGGCGCATGCGACGGCGAACGGCTTGCTTGAAGTGAAACAGGCAGCCAATCACGTCTGCGTTTGGAAACTGGACTTGCACTGCGCCGATGAGACCAGCCTCGAAGTCGCAAAACCTCAGCAGGCTCGAGCTCCTGGTCTGTGGCTTGTATGATCAGATTGAACACGTCCCAATAGGTGCCGGAAGTCCTAGCCGTCGTCAGAACGTAGGACACCGGTACGTAAAAGCTGATCGCTCTGTCGTGAACCATGAGGATGATGCACTGCTTAAAGCCGCGCGGGACACAGCGGAACGTCCCGTCGACGAACAGCGTTGTGCCGGTGCACTTGAGCAGCGCCACAAGGTGCGGATGGGCCCAGCCGATGATACGCTGAGGTGACGGCGTGTTGTTAAGGCCAAGACCAGATGAAACTTGAAGAAGTTAAGCGGCTGGCCGCGGACTCGAGACAGCGGAGGCGCTTCAATCCTGCCGTGAATGTTGCCGCCGAAGTGTCGTGCTCTCGTACGGTATACTCGACCGAGAACTTGATGCTGGTTGAGTCCACGAAGGGCAACCACACCAGCGCCTTGGTAGAACTGCTCGTTGATCTGGTGCCAGATGACCATGGCCGACAAGACAAGATTACCAAGCGCCAGGTCGTCTACAGCAGTCTGCATGGCGCCGGTGATGTCGGTCGTCTCGGGGACGACAACAGCGTCGCGTCGATAGGTGTGCTCCTCGAAGTTCATGTACTGCATGGTTGCAGCAACAAACTCGACCTTGCCTCGACACCCAGTCGATCGGTACACGCTGCACATGTACAACACCTTGCTCTGTGATGACCATGCTCGCTTATACTGGTACCCGCCCAGGTTCATCGTGATGGCGTGGCTGCTGTCCCGAACAGCTGCACTTGGCACTATTGAATTGGTTGGAGCAGACGGTTCTTGGGCGTCCATCACGTCGAAACTGGAGAGCTGACGCGGGATGCTTGGGGTTGCAGATAGTGAGGGTCCTTTGGGGCTGTTGCTGTCGTTGATGCTTGAGGAATGAGAAGGCAGGAGCTGCTGTGCATGCTTGGCTTTTGCCTTGGTCGGTGGTTTCGACCATTGGAGGGGCGTTACTTTCTAAATTGGCTGTGCGATCGAGCACTTGGAATATGCAGGCTTGCGGGATGCCACAATGGGACGTGTCATACTCGATGTTGTTTGGCATCCTGCCATCTTGCCCTCTTCAACATCAGACCGGTGGTTACGAGTCGGATCAAGACTCAAGTTCAGTTCCAACCCAAATCAGACCCCCAAAAAACCTTACCCGTATTGACTCCAGTGGAGCTGTGGCCGTCGGAGCTAGCTAAAGGTTAGAGAAGCAATGGGGATGATAGCTGACGGTACTGTTGCTGATGACTAAGGTCCACGGTGATGTTCAGCATCCGCCTTGGTGTCGGGCTGCCAATGCGTCATTCTGGGATGTCGACGGCAACAATGGCGATGGAAACCTTGCACCTTTGTCCACACTGTCGTCGTGTGTGTCGCTGTCTTGCCTGCTGCCGTGCCTGCAGTGGTCGTGCCCGTCGTTTGTGGCGGTACTAGTCACGCCGCCCGCGGTCGATGTGCTGGGTCCAATCCGCCGCGGTCCCTGCTTCGCCTCCGTTGCTATTAATAATCAGGTCGTTAATTCCAGATTTAACTGTCACGGCCACTCCATCCAAGTAGCCGACAGTGAGTTCCAGTGGCTGTTGTTGCGTCCCTCACGACAAAAGTGCTAGCGATGAAGGGCTCGAACGCCTCATCGGTGAGGAGGATGGAGGACGAGTCGGCCGAGAAGGTGGCGGGCGGGCTCTCGACTGCGAGCTCGCAAACGCGCTGCTTCGTCAGATAGAAGCGCTGGTTGTGGTCCTAGAGCATGTTGTCGGCGCTGCTCGACTCGGTCGCTGGAATTCACCCGTTGCGAGCCGCTTTGGTATTTGAGTTAACCGCCCACGCGCACTGCTCGCTGTCCACGTACCTCTGCTCCTCAAGATATCAGCCGTACACGCTGTCGATGACTGAGTGCATTGAAATTGCTGTAGCCCATGCGAGAGCAGGACGATGGAAACCAGAAGGCCTTTGCGACGTATGGCGCTCGCTCAGTGTCTGACACGCTGGCGAATGGAGCGACCTCGGCTGTCGGACTGGACGCACGGACAGCAAAGATGTCGCGGCAGTTGTCGCCTTTACGCGATTGATCTAGCCAAGTCGCCAAGCTGTTCCCGCCGTGGCAGAACAGTAGAGATCGACAAGGTTTGCACTGGCGTGGCAATCGACGGAGAGTCGAGGTTGACGCTGTGAGTCATGGCGACCGCTCGTTGGGCGAACGATTTGGTGCCTTGTGAAGTCGACCTGCTCGTTGAGCGGCAGTGATCGCGCAGGACTCGAGTTGAAGGGCACTTTAGTGATACGTGACGTGTCCACTCGGAGTCCAAGCGCGGCATGGAGCACAGTCACCACCTAGCCTCACGCAATTCGATTCGAGCCTCGCTTCATTGCGCGTGCGGTCCGTTTCATCACGGGATATCGGGGGATCCCAGGGTCGGATAACAAAAGATCCTCGACCACCAGACACCAAAGGCTCTCTCCACCTCACGATGAGAGCTGCTCGCACTTCAGCCACAACAGACACCGCGACCAATTCGTGCCTCTTATTTGGCTGCTGAGGGTCAGACGGATGACCAGCTCCGGCAGCGACTCCGCCTATGGCTTCATTCTCGCTGCACATGCGGCGCGTGCCGTCCCAATCGCGGCAGCATCGTCTCGTGCCAGTTGGAATCGCAGCGAGCCTTGGTGGCTCGGCCACCTGTCGGCGGACGCGGCCCTTGCTCCACAGACGATGGACGCAGCAGGCCTTCAGTTGTCGCCGAGGTGCCGGTCGGCAGTCTGATACGCGACAGCATGCGGGAGGCCAGACTGTTGACTCGCGCTGTTCGACTGCACGAGAACAAGAGGGAATAAGCCGACGGTGCTCGCAGCCAAGAGCGCTCGCCCAGCAGAAGACTGGATCTCGGCGTCCGAGCTGTTTACGATGTCTTGCCTGGCCACACAAACGAGCGACCAGCCGGTTTCCAGGCACCGCGCTGGCCGCCGGTAGCTCTTGAACGCGTTGCCGCTGTTTGAAGACCTCATCATCACAGTCGAAATCGATGGAAATCATACCCGATGTTGGTTATTGTGCTGACAAATATCCCCCGATAATATATTATATAGTCCTCAAAATAATCAAAAGCAGGAGACGAAACGGCTGTGTTGTCAAAAAGAGGTCGAGCAACCTTGTCGCGCTTGACGCCACCTGGTTTCGCGGAACTCAAGCAAGCTGACGCACATGGCGGCCAAGCGTGGCTTGTGCCGGCGTCTGTTGCTGCGGCAGGGGCCTCATGAACACCCGCAGCGTCCGCACCGTCCATCGGTAAAGGCGACGACTGCCGCTCGCTGTTCACTCAGCGGGGCGGCGGGTGTCTGTCCTCACTCCTTGACTTTCCCCGGTCGACAGACTACAGACAGCTCCACACACACAGACATGAAGTCACCGACGACGCTCGTGATGGTGGCGGGGGCCGTGGCCATGGCCACTAGCGGCGCGGACGCTCGAGCCATGTTCGCGCGGCTCGACTACCAGCGGTACCTGGAGGAGCGCGAAGACACGCTGGTCGAGATGCAGGCGTGGAAGATCAAGTTCGGCGACTTGGCCAAGAAGAACGGATGGATGCCCGTGTCCGAGGACCGCAGCGCCGACGTCGACGAGGAGGAGTATTTGCAGCGGTTCCAGCTGGCCAAGCAGGACTGCGAGCTGGCCAGTACAAACAACCCGAACGCCAACTTCTCGACCGACACGCCCTTCTCCATGATGTTGACGGAGGAGTGGGAAGCGGCCGGGGTCAGCGGCGGATACGTGCCCGCCAACATCACCGAGCGGCGTCTGCGCGGCTGGCGCTCCCACCAGTCCGGAGGCTTCGCCATGGGCACCCCGCAGTCCATGTCGGCCTCGTCGAACGCCAGGACGACGACCAGCACGTACTCGTCGGGCTCTGGCACGACCACCAAGACGACGACGACGGCGTCCGGGTCGGGAACGCAGTACTCGTCGACCACGACCACAACCGAGGACGAAGACGGCGACTCGCACACCCGCACGAGCTGGTCGTCCAGCTGGGCGTCGACGTTCGCCCCCAGCACGAGCACGAGCAGTGGGAGCAGCACCAGCACGGGCGGATACGACTTTTCGCAGTTGATCGCCGACTGGATGAGCCAGTGGGGCGGCCAGTGGGGCACGGTCCAACCTGCCGGGCCGTCGGACTCGAGCTCCGACTCTTATACGCCTGCCGCCACGACGACTGCTCCTGCCGCCACGACGGCTGCTCCTGCTGCCACGACCGCCGCTCCTGCCGAGACGGCTGCTCCTGTTGCCACCACTTCAGTTCCTGCCCCCACGACCTCGGCTCCTGTTGCCACGACCTCGGCTCCTGTTGCCACGACGGCTGCCCCCGCCACAGAGACGGAGGGGGCTGCGACGACCTCGTCGGTCGCGTCTGACGCGGACTCGTCGTCGGTCGACTGGTCGTCCACCACGTGCATGTCCCCGATCCAGTACCAGGGCAGCTGCGGTGACTGCTGGGCGTTCGCGACCATCGCGGCGGTCGAGTCGGCGCAGTGCATCGCCAACGGCCAGACGTCCATCACCAAGTACTCGGAGCAGCAGTTGACGAGCTGCGACACACGCAACTACGGCTGCAACGGCGGCGCGCCGGTCTACGCCTTCGAGTACATTGAGGAGACTGGTTTGTGCACGGAGGCAGACTACCCGTTCACGTCGGACGAAGGCAGCACTGGCTCGTGCTCTTCGAGCTGCACCAAGGCGTCCACCGGCATCACTGGCTACGCGCAGATCAGTACGGCTGACGAGCTCGCGAGCGTCGTGGCCAAGCAGCCCGTCGTCGTGGCCGTCGCGTCCTCGAACGCGGCCTGGAAGCAGTACACAGGCGGCGTGCTGTCGTCGTGCGACTCGACCTCGCTCGACCACGCCGTCGTTGTCGTGGGGTACACGGACACGGAGTGGAAGATCCGCAACTCGTGGGGCGAGACGTGGGGCGAGGAGGGATACGTCCGCATCGAGCGCTCGAGCGACAGCGACGGCGTCTGCGGCATGTACCAGGACATGTCGTACCCGACCACGTCGTAGAGTTCTTTGGAGAAGTCGCTTTGTATGTGTAGATGGTGGCCGTCGCCGGTCATTCTTCGTCCGAGTAGCTGTGAGTGTTTGTGTGTCGACGGTAGATGCGCGAGAGAAGCAACAAGATCATTGTGCCATTACAAGTCGAACGTCTGTCATTCGTCTGACCTTATCCCACGAGGATCTTGTTTCACGTTGCCTTCCTCTTATCCGCCGCTGCCATGCAGTGCCAGCTCTCTCTTACTCCACAAACACAGCGGAGAAACATCCAAGCACCCACCCAAACAAGATGGCTGCTTGTCCTTTACCGAGCTGGGTATGTCGCCTGCTGGAGATGAAGAAGGCGATCTCCACCGCAAGTCGATTTCCACATCTTTACGGCGAGATGCAGACCCGGCTCTATCGATATTAGCCGTCTCGACCGCGATCAAGGATCCGTGCGAGCATGCGGCGCAGCGGAAGAGCGTCGTTTTGGCAGTCAATGGCCGCTGACCGCCGGTCTCACGCGCTGGAGCCATGTGTCAAACCGCGCCGCATCTTCAGCGACTAAGACGACCGCTTCTCTTGTCCGATGTGGCGTGGTTGGCACCTTGAAGTCCAGACGAAGATGTCATCCTTGTCAGTCAACCAGCCACACCAGTCACGCATCACCTTCTGATTCGCGTGTCGTCCTTGACAAGCTCGGCTTCGGCGCGCTCGCGGGGATCCCAGCTGCTTTCGCGGTCCAACGGCTTCGCGTTTTGCTATCCGAGCGCGAATGAGACTTGTGGCGGCCGACGCTCCTCCGATCTCGACCAGCAGATACACTCGAGAGCGTTGAAGCGACCGGTTGGCATAGGCGATGGCGGCGCGTGGGTTGCTCCAGGCATCGCAGGCGTGGCACTTGCGTCTGCTTCTCACTTTCTAACTCGCCTCCAACAACAACAGCTCACCCTACTACCGCTTACGACCATATACTTCTGCTGTCCGAAATGAAGACGCCGGCAATTGCAGCCACACTGCTCTTGGCGACTGCTGCTATCCTCGCCGATGCTCGTCCGATGCACGCCGGGATCGACTACCAGCGCTATCTGGAGGAGAAGGACGACGTTGCGGCCGAGCTTAAGGAGTGGCGAGCCAGGTACGCGGAAGACGCGGCGGCCAATGGCTGGATCCCGCCGACCGAGTCGCGCAGTGCCGACGACGTGGAAGAGGACCAGCGCCAGCGCTTCTTCTTGACCAAGCAGCGCATTGCCGAGGTGCAGCAGCTCAACCCGGACGCCAACTTCTCAACCAACTCGCCGTTCACGCTCATGACGGACGATGAGTTCACCACGTACGTGGCCAACGCCTACGTGCAAAGCAACAGCACTCGCGTCGCGAGGTCGCGGAAGCTCCGGCGCCAAGCGGACTCGACCACCGACACGACTTCGTGGCTTGACGCGGTCAAGGCGCTCGTTGAGGACGCGCTCAGCCAGTTCTCGGCCGGGACGGTCGTGCCTGCGGCCGAGGCGGATGATGGAAGCGGGACCATTGTGTTCACCGATGGATCCGAGTCGTCAACGACCGATCTATCGCATGGCGCGCCTGGATGGTGGTGGTGGCCATCCACACCCGAGCCGACCACGGCTCAGCCGACCACTCCAAAGCCCACAACTCCCAGGCCCACGACGCCGGCTCCTACGACGTCGGCTCCTGTTGCTACGACTGCTGCTCCAGTAGCGACCACTGCCGCTCCGGCTGTGACCGTCTCGGACGCCACTGCCAGCGACAGCGACTCGGTCGACTGGTCTTCTTCGCCGTGCATGTCCCCAATTCAAAACCAAGGGCAATGCGGATCCTGCTGGGCGTTCGCGACGGTCGCGGCCATCGAGGCGGGCCAGTGTATCTCTAGCGGCCAGACGTCGCTCACCAAGTACTCGGAGCAGCAGATCGTCACGTGCGACTCGCAGAACTGGGGCTGCAATGGCGGCGCACCGGAGTACGCGTACGAGTACGTGCAGAGCAACGGCTTGTGCCTAGAAGACGACTACCCGTACACGTCCAGCGACGGATACGAAGGCAGCTGCCGCTCGAGCGGGTGCGACGCCAAGGACACGGGCTTGAGCGGCTACTCGTACCTGCGCGGAGAGGACGAGTTGTTGAGCGCGCTCAACGAACGGCCCGTGGTGGTGGCCGTCACGTCTGGCAACAGTGTCTGGAAGCAGTACACTGGCGGCGTCGTGTCGTCCTGCAACTCGCGGCAGCTCGATCATGCTGTTGTTGCAGTCGGGTACGACGCGTCGACCATCAAGATCCGCAACTCGTGGGGCACGTACTGGGGCGAGGACGGCTACATCCGCCTCAGCCGCTCGAACGACGACTCGGGGGTCTGCGGAGTGCTCTCGGACATGAACAGCCTCGAGATTTGAGGCTTGGCGTGAGGCAGTGCGTATTTGTGTGTGTGCATGAGCAGGTATACGCCTGCGATGGTGTCGCTGGTGTCCATAGTTGTGCGCTTTCCAAATTGTAACGAGTCATACACCCGTGCTTGTATCGATGGCTCGCTGCGATTGCCTCGATGTTCTTGAACCGGTGGAGGCGCGGACCGCTGAGCCTTGAACAGATGCTGACTTCAATTTGAAGAGTGACCACTCTTTGGCGAGAATGATTGTCAAACTTCAACTTGCGCAGGATGTAGCATTACATCCTCAAAATGTATTGGAATGAACTCCTCACATACCACACACAAGACGACTCGACGGCGAAGGTAAGTGGGCGACCGTGTGCCGACCGGCTATTCCGGAGTTTCACCACCGTGAGAACTCCCGAGGTTTCTCACTCATCGCCGTGCGTGCGTGCTGAGAGTTTGCAGCATTGGAGATAAGACAGGACGAATTCCCGTATATTTTACCATGTTGTAGCGGTGCAGAGCACCACAACGTTGGGGGTTTCAGCCGTTAGCACGAGAACCGAATACTATCGTTTCCGTCTAAGTTCATGTAGCAATCACCCTCGTCTGCTGCTGCGAATGACAATCGTTGCGCAGTTGACGCCTCCAAACGCTCCTGCATTGTGCCTTCGTGCGGTGTCTGCCCGTCTGTACTCCTCAAGAGCCTGCGCGTCGTGACTTCCGTGTGGATGATAGCTCCGACCGACCGCCTCAAAATCAATGCTTTATCGTTCGATCAAACGATGGGGATGAACCCTTGCAGTTGTGAACTGTGCATGCAGTGACCGTCCGCTAACGTGAGGCCACACGATCGATGTCTCCGGATAGTGAGTGACTGAACCCGATTGATCGCCACCTAGCCAGTCAAAGAGTTCAGACGGAATTTGTGCACCCACGTTCGTTTTCTTCTCTTGCCTTTTGTATCTGGCCTTGGCTGATCCTAAAACCTTCTCCCGACTCGACAAAAACGAGGCAAAAAATCGAGTCTTTGAGAGAGTGACATGTCACTTTCCGAGACACTGCTGAGGTCGGAACGACTTTTCCCCATCGATTCCATACTGAACCCCATACGTTTGGCCGGTCACTTCGGCTGTTTCCGCCTCGCAGTCAACCTATTACTGCGTCACCCACCCAGCGCTCTCTCGCGTCCACCCCACCGCCGCTTGCCGGAAGCACGCCGCGCCAGCTCCGCCAGACTACAGGCGACGGCCGCATACTCCAGCCCGCCCGCTAGTACTCGCGCTCCGCTCTCGATCAAGCCATCGCTCGCCCCTAACCGAGGCGCCATCGCCCCGCTACACCGCCCCATCAAGCAGCGCCTTTCCGCTACATCTGACGAACCGCAGTATGCAGACGGCTGGCGCGCGCTTCGTGCCCTCGGCGCGGCTGTCGCAGCGCTGCACGTGCGTCGTGGAGACCGAGTCGGACTCGGAGGCTGAGAGCGAGCACGGGCTGCTGCTGCTGGACGGCGCAGTGGGCTCGCCCATGACGCGCTCCCGCCGGCGCAGCAGCAGCAGCAGCGCGTCCTCTAGCTCGACGACGACAGCGCCGTCGCCACCGACCGCCACCGTGTGGGCCAAGTCGCTGTCGCTGCTCGAGCTGGCGCGCTCGGCGTCCTCCTCGAGCGTGCGCGACCCGATCAAGACGTCGCAGGCGCTGCACAACTCGGAGGCGCTGAGGCTCGCGCAGGCGCTGCCCAACGTCTTCTGCGCCTGCTACGACGCCGAGACGGTGCTCTCGACCATCCAGCGCCGCGAGCGCGGCTTCTCGCCCGTGCAGCGCCTGCTGTTAGAGCCAGAGTCCATCGCCAAGGTCTTCGCGTACGCCACTTCAGTGCCCGAGCGCTCGCGGCGAGCGGAGACCGGCGTGCCTGCAGCGACGGCCATTACATCAGACGAAGACTTGAGGGAGCGGTACCACCGCCCGTTCCTCGCCACGCAGATCATCCTGCGGTTCTACCTCAAGGCGATGGCGTGGCACGGCGAGCCCGGTGCTCAGGCGAACGGTCAAGACGAAGAAGAAGCAGCCGAAGTCGACGTCGACGACGACTATGATGACGATGAAGAGACTGTTGTGAGGCCTCCAGATGGAGAACAGGACAAGCCGCTGAGCCCCAGCCGCTCGGCAGACCTGGCAGTGGCCAAGGCGTCGCCGCAGCAGCTGGCGTCCTCGCTCAACTACACCGGGGGCTTCCGCCGCCACGCGTCCGCGACCAGGAAGAACTTCCGCATGCATGTGAGCATGCGGCTCGAGAGCTCCAGCGGCAGCTTCTCGGACGACAGCATGGACGTAGAGGAGGGCGGCAGGAACAACTCGGCCGCGCGTGGGTTCGTCCTGTGTTTGGAGGAGCTATCGTCGACGCAGTGGAAGCACATCTTCGCCGGCTTGTACCAGATCCTGTGGGGTCCACCGCCAGCCGCCAAGTCTGCCGGCGACAGGGCGGACGCCAAGGTCCCGAGCAGCCTCATCCAAGGACTCCTCAAGCTCCACACTGACGATGACGAGCCGACAATTGACGGCATTCTCGCCGCCTATTTGTGCCGCATTACCAAGAACCTCATCGTCTTCCCGTCGGTGCACCGCATGATCTGCGAGCTCGAGGCGCCGGTGGAGCCCTCGCGGCGCAAGGAGACGGTGATGGAGCGCCTCGCCTTCCACGCGTACAACCCCGAGATCGCGTCGCTGCTCCACGGGATGATCCACCTCGCGCACCGCCTGCAGTTGCCGTACGAGCGCGGAATCAAGTGCATCGTCCGTCGGGCGATCGACCGGATGCCCACGCGGCCATCACGAACGCTGTCAACCGCGTCGTCCACATCCACATCTTCATCCACGTCCTCGCTGTCTCCAACGTCTGCGCTGTCGCCGTCGTCGGTCCTTAATGGCTTTGGCGCGTCCTCCGCAGGCTCGCAGTCGGTGTTCAGCTCGCGCCGGCCGATCGCGCACGAGCGCATCACGGGCTGCGTCGGCATCCTGACCAAGATCCTGTCCCAAGAGTTCCCCAACACGTTCCGCTACTACATCCAGACGCGAGTGCAGTTGGCGTCGTTCGAGAATGTTGAAGCGTTTGAGCGCGAGCTGTTCCCACCCAAGCTGCTGCCGAACGACCCGAGCATTCACGAAGGTATCAAGAACGCCGTGCTCGACGCGCTGCTCGACAACACCGACGTGATTACGCGATTGGCTGAGCTAGGCACTGCGGAGCTGCGGTTCCTCGAGGCGAACCAGGCGAACGGAGTCGGGACACCGACGAACCTCGTGATCGACGCGCTGCGCTTGGTCATCGAGTGTTCTTTGAGCGACCCGCGGCGCTTGGACCAACTCGTCGTGCCTATCCAGGGCATCCTCGAGAGCGTCTGCGCGTCGATCAACTACCACCAGCACTTGTCGACGATCTCGGAGTTCGCGTCGCGTGACTGCTTCAGCGACAGCGACTCGGACGACTCGGCTGATGACGAAGCCGTGTCCGACGCGTCGTCGACGTCTATAGGTGACGAAGCGGACGAGCAAGCTGCCGCGAGAGTCTTCGGTACGAGAACCGAGTCTGTCATGAGCTTCCGTGTGTCGTCTCCCGTAATCAACGCCTCGAAGCCCAGCAAGGCGATCGTCAACAACCGGCCGCTCACATCTCCTCTCCTCGTGGTGCACATCATCGAGCTGCTCGACGCGATCGTCCGCATGTCTCGAGACGCGGTGGACACGCGGCTGACCCGCCTGGACCTCGCGCGGTCGCTGCTGGACATCTTTGAGAAGTTTCCCAAGGCCAACATCCTGCACTGCCGCTTGCTCAAGCTGTGCCTGAACCTGCTGGACCGCGAGACGAGCAACGAGCGCGTCAACAACCCGCTGCTGCGGAGCGTCTTCCGCCCGCCAGAGTCGGTGCTCGCCTTCATCATGCACAAGCTGCACAAGAGCAGCGCGTCGCACCAGTACGACGCGCACCTGGCGATCCTAGGCGTCAAGATCGACAAGATCAGCAGCGCACCGACACTCCAGCAGGAGCTCGTGCGCCAGTACTGCCACAACACGGCAGGCTGGGCGGACTTTGCGTCCTCGCTGGTCGCGTCGCACTACCAGCAAATGGACGCACTGGACGAGTCGCTGTTTGGTCTCAGCGCCAGCGAAGACGGCGGCGGGGCGAACGGACATGCTGGTGGCTCTCGCTCCAGAGGATCCAGCGGAGATGGGATGGAAGACATGATCCCATTGTCCCGCCCGTCGTCTTCAGCAAGCGAGTACTTGTCAAGGGAGCTGATCCCGTTCCGCCGACTGCCGGTAGAGAAAGAGGGCTTCGGGTCGGCACAAAACCTGGCGAGCGGCAACGAAGCGGTGCATCCGACCGACATGTTCCGCAGCCGCGCGCAGAGCCGCTACGCGGAGTCCATCATCGACATCTTGCGGTCTGACACGACGACGTCGTTCGACGCGGTCGAGGACGAGCTCGAGCTCTCGGGCTGCGCATACCAGAAGCGTGCCAACTGGGCTCGCGTGAGCCTGAAGTTCGACAAGCACACGTGCGAGTTGACCATCCAGGACGTCTCACCGTCGACGGTCACGTCGCCTCCGAACGTCCACGGTGGGTTCAGCTCGCCGTCGTCGAAAGCCAAGACGGCGGCGTCCACTTCGACCTCCAAGCTCAAGCAGTTTCTCCTGTCGCGCAAGCAGTACTGGAACTCACGGCCGAAGAAGCTCGTGGTGTGCAACGCGCGCAAGTGGATCGCGTTCGGCCGCAGCGTCAAGAACCCGAGCGTCGGCGCCTTTGGCTTCCAGGTCGAGGTGTTTGACGGCCACCGCGAGGTGGACGAAACGCTAACGTTCGTCACGCGGTCCGAGGCGACGCGCACGCGATGGTTCGAGGCCATGCAGGACGCGGTGGCGGCGTCTCGGTCGGGCCGGAGCAGCCTTACCGAGGTGGACGAAGCCGCCAACATCACGCTCGTCGAGTGCGTCGCCACCAACCGCATGGGCTTGACCGCACGAAGGTACTTGGCCGTGCCGGACGTCAACCTGCTGAGCCCACTGATCCCGTCCAACTTCATCCTCAAGTCGGACGTGCCAGAAGAGGTTCCCTTCTGGGGCTCGTTCCACGGCGCGCACGGCGTCTCCAAGTACGTGTCGCTGTTCAACCGGTGCCTGCGCGTGGCATCCGTCGAGGAGAAGCGCATGCACGCCAGCGGATACTCTGTGATCGTCGAGTTCGACGCCACCTTCCAGGCTGCAGACACCAATATTGGCATCAACAACGGAGCTCCTACCAGCATCAAGGCGGACGTGGCGCCGCGGCATCGCCCCTCAGTGCGGTGCTCCTGTACGGACACGTACCTGATCAGCGGGAACCAGATCATCGGCCTCACTCGCACGATCGCCGACTCGGAGAAGCTGCTGCAACTGCTCAACGACGACGCCTGAACGTCTCCACCGGGTCATGCAAAGCAGACAAGCGATCGTGGCACCAAGCGTGTATATTAAACCCCTGAAGACCAGCCCACCGCCTCCCTGTTAACCTTGGAAGTGGTTCGAGAGCCACGCGAAGATCTCCTGGCGGCTCAGCTGGCCGTCGCCGCTCGAGTCGAGCTCGCTGAAGACGCGGCCGACCTGCGCGGCCGACATGGCCATCCCCAAGTCACCACAGAGCCTCGCGAACTCGTCGCGGTCGATCTCTCCAGTGCGATCAGCGTCGATCTCGTCGAAGAAGAGCTCGAGGCGCTCAGAGTCCGACTTGTCGGAGCCATAGCGTGCCGCCAGCTCGGCGTGCAGCCTTGAGCGCAAGTGCGGCGGCTCCCACGTCGACTCACCCGTCATGCGGTTCCAGTAGTACTGCGCGGATGATCCAAACCTCAGGTAACGTCAGTGCTCCACCTCCAATCGACCAAGCCAGCGACTGAACTGACCATGTTGCCGTTCCCGTCGTCGTAGGGCTGCCACTCGTCCCCGCTGGCCGTCGACTCGCCGCTGGACTGGCCTGACTGGTGCTCCTTGTCGCCGCTACCAAGTCGAGGCGTCGATATGAATTCGGGTCGCTGCCAGGAAGCCAAGCCGGTCCGCGTGTCGACGAAGTACCGGCAGCCCGAAGCCGGGTCGACGTGCGCCTCGAACAGCGAGCGCAGAATGCGCCGGAACTTGGAGCGCTCGATGCGCGCGCGGTAGATCCGCTGCAGCTTGGTGGCGGCGGCGATGCGCTCTGGACCGGTCGCGTTGGCAGCAGTGCGTGCGATCTTGCCAGGCTCCGTCTGCTGTTCGTGCTGTTCCCGCGCGGCAGCCAGTGCCGTGTGCATCATGAAGAGCTCGGCTTCAGCCACATCCGCTGTCCAGTGCGTCGAGCTTGCGAGCCCTGGAGCCTGGGCATCCGGTCGTCCGCCAGTCTTGAAGCTGACCGTCACTGCAGTTCCCGAGCCGTGGACGCGCGTGATCTCGAGCGAGTGCGCGGTCCTGTACGGCAGCACGCGCTCGAGTTTGGTGCCGTCCAAGTAGCAGTATCGCAGCGTCGATGGCGTGTGCGTGAGGAAGCCAGCGGGCATCACTCCACGGAGTCCAGGGTTGTCCCGCAGCTTGAGCGACCGCAGCGACCGCAGACTCGCCATCTCCTTCGGGAGCGTCCCGGCCAGTCCGTTGCGCGACAAGTCGATGGCCACGACGTGGTTCTTGGCGAACTGGACGCCATGCACACCCGGCAAGACGACCTCGAGCGTCCGGCGGAGGATGGAGCTCGGTACTTCGCCCGAGTCAACAGTGGATGCCGCGAGCTCAAGCAGCGCGGCCCAGCCGGTTTGGCTGATCCAAGCGGACTTCTCGCTCGGATGGACGCCAGGCAATCGCCCTCCAGTCGAGTGGAAGAGCAGCGAAAGCGCCTGGAGCTCGAGCTGAGCGGCGTTCGCGTCCAACATGTTGAGCCAAGCTGCGCACTGTACGAATGAAGTGCAGATCGAGCTTGTTGACATGAAGATAAAGCAGCCGCAGAGCTGGCTATAGATAGACTACGTGACTCTATCAATGCCGTGGAACTTCACGATTCAGGTGTCACCATGTTGTTGCCTTCTTCGGTAGTCTGCTGGTAGCCCTGTCCACCATCGTCAGCCCCCCAGCATGTGAATGAACATCACCACGAACTCGATGACAATCAACGACTAACCTGAGCCTCCAGGCGTCGCCGACGTCGCTCCAGAATCTGCTGCACCCGTCGTGTATGGTCGTCCAGCGGCAGCTCCAACTGCGGAAACCAAGGAAGACCGGCGTCGCCTCCGACCAACAGATCGTCGTTGCTGCCGCTCGCTCTTCCCGCACCGTCCGTCCACGTCTCCACGGTCGGACTCGCCGCGTCTGAGCTATCTCGAGACGCGCAGAGCACGACGATCGGACTGTTCCTCCCTGCCCAAACACCACAACACCGACGTCAGACTCAACACGAACACCTCCCAACACCTTCCAGCCAACGTACCGAACGAGCTGAGCGCGACCATGTGCGCAGTAGGAGACCACGCGACGTCGGATACAGTCGCTCCGTGGAAGAAGACGCCGCCCCAGACGCCGGTGACCACCTCCTGGCCGTGCAGACTGGCAAATAGACGCGGCGTGCCGTCCTCCGAGCCACTCGCGACCCACTTGCCGTCCGCACTGAAGACGCTCTTGCCGAGCGTGGCGTTGCACGAGACGCCCGCGTAGTTCCGGTTGAGTAGCAGGTACGAGCGCAGCTCGAACTGCAGGAGCGCGCTGGGCTGGGTGTGGACCAGTAGATGGCCCTTACGAGGGTGTAGCTGCATGGCCGTGATGCTGGCTTGACCCGTCGAGATGCTCTTGACGCGAGTGTAACCTGCGGCGTTGAGTGCGGAACTGGGGACCGAGAAGACCGAGATGACGCCGGACGCGTCGCCGCAGAACAAGCGATGGCTCGGGCCGTCAAGTCGGATGCTGTGCACCGCCACACTACTCGCTTGGAGTCGGCGAGGTGGCGGTGATGCCTCGCTTTCACTTGGTTGGTGTATGTGGAAGCGAACTTGACCATCTGAGGCTCCGGTGACCACCACATTGGCATCCAACGGGTGGAAGACGGCGCAGTAGACGTAGCACGGCGACGGGATGTGAACCCACTCACACAGGCGAGTCAGTCGCGGGTGGGCTTTGCTAGCATCTAGGCCCGAGTCGTCGAGCTGGAGCTGCCACAGCCGAGCGGTTCCGTCCGATGAAGCAGTCACAATCCGCAGCGTTGACTTGGTTTCACTGTGGCTGGCTCCGCTCCACTCGACCGAGTAGATGATGCCTTGATGCCCGCGGCCGATACACAGTCGCGCTCCGTCGTTGACGCCGTAGATGTTGAGGTGGAACTCGCCCAGGCCGGTCTTGACGCCTCCTGCTAGCAGTCGACCGCACGGACTGAAGCCGAGCGACGAGCAGCCCTGTTTACCGGACGGGAGTGAATGCAGCACGCGCTGAGGGACCAGACACGGCTCCAGGCTGTCGCGTCGACACTTGGACAGCCAGTCGGGTTCAGAGGGCTTTGTTGGGTCCTTGGGAGGCGATGGAGGGCTTGGCGAGGTCTCAGTCGGTGGCACTTCAGTGCTTGGGTTGTCGTTTGCTACTTGGTCGGTAGCTGCAACGTCGGAGGCATCAGTTGGAGACTCAAGAGGAGCGGTCTGGTCGAGTTCACTTGTCGATAGAGTGGTTGACGGAGTACGGGTGATGCCAAGGCGGAGGTATAGCGTAGTAGGCGCTGGTTGTCGAGACCGCTTCTGGTACTGGAGGAACACAGGCGGCACCGTCGGGTGGTTCTTCCTCCAGCCCCATTGAGCTCTCGCCTGGTACTGGTCCATCCACGTGACGACCTGGTACTGGAACATCTGCAGTCGTACATCAACACCAGTCCTTGGGGTCTTCCGAGTCGACTTGGCGCGTGTAGAAGGCGATGGAGGCGCGCTTGGCAGCAGTCGCGGTAGTGTCAGGCCTCCGTGCTCGGTCACGCCGTGGAAGAAGCCCCACGCGATCCGTCGGACTTTGATCGGGACCATCGGCGGGGCGTCTAAGTCGTCAACCTGCTCGTTGTGGCTGGCGTTGAGTGCCTCGAACTTGGCGCCGCCTAGAGTGCGTCTCTTGCGAGCATTCGTCTCCTCGACGACCTCAAACAGCAGCACTGAGCGTGGAGAGATGGCGTCGCGTAGGTCGACCGAGAGCTTGAGCGTCTCCCGCCACTGGAAGATGTCTGAGGTCACCACGATGGTCAAGACACGGCCTCAGTCATTGAGAGAAGTTGTGATAGGTGAGAACTTACTGTCTCCGTCGTCGGTGAACCGCCCAGGAGCCGTGGTGATCGCCGGCTGCAGCGCTCGACCGGTGCATCGATCGACAACGTGGATGCGAACTACTGGGTGTGAGTACACGCCGAAGGGCAGCTCGTCCGAGCGTCGGACTGCGATCTCCACCGCCTTAAACCCCGACGCAGAGGCGAGCTGCAGCGCTGCTTGTGCTCCAGAGTCGAGCAAAGGCAGTTGCGTCTCGGTCGTCGGCACACTTAGCGACCCGAGAAGGGCGGCGAAGGACGCGAACCTGGTCGACGCGATCGCCGAGCACATACTCGTGGCTCGGGGTCGTTGGTGGTTGGCTCGAGAGTTGAAGAACGTCAAGCGCCGGCTGCTAGGAAGTCGTGGACTTGTCTCGGACTGCTGCTGGTTATCCATTGCTGTCTCCGGTGTCTTGGCATTGGAGGGTGCTGGGATCTGACGACGATGGAAGGCGGATGAGAGCAAGCGAGTCGCGCGACGGGAACTACGCTGGGAGTCTCGACTGACTGGCGGCTGGTTCTCGTCCGGACGAACGAGCAGTGACGCCTCATCCTCTGCTGTAGGGGAAGCGTTGGCTAGTCCAGGCTCGTTGCGCTGGTGGGCTTCCAGTAGTAAGGAGTCCTCCTTGCGCTCTGTAGTCTTGTCGGCGTCTGCATGATCGTGGTGTGCACTAGCGGCAGCCGCCAGTTCCTTGAGCGTCCGCTGGTCGCGATGCTTGCGGTGCCGAGACGGAGACTTGGCCATCGCTCTGGGCTTCTGATTGTGCTCGAACGGTCAACGACGACACTGAAACGACTTCGCTCACTCAGGGACGATCTCCCCTCTGCACGAGAGGTCGGCAACGCCCCCGGGACAGCTTCAGCTTTGCTATTATAGGACGGTCACTGACCGCTGAGATGCCGTCAAGTGACGCGGCAGTTGCGATGGTCTATGGATGTGCGGTCGTTTATGCGGTGGTGGCAGCATGTCGAGCTCCAGGTCAGGCTTTACTGGGTGAGGAGACGACTGCCGCGGGGCACAAGGACGTCCGCGAGCGCTCCGGAGCCGCCACAACGAAGTCGACCTGTCACAATCGATCAGCGAGAGGATACAAGTTCGCCGTTGTTGTCGAGCCAAAGTCTGATGGACGCAGCTCACCATCTCGTGGACCATGGGGCTGTCGTCGACGGAGATCCGCTGCTCCGCCAGGAACGTCTTGACCTCCTCTGCTCGGTGTACGATCCACTCTCGATGCGGCAAACTGAGAAAGCACAACACCATCCACTGTAGTTAGCGACAAAGCGCTTGGTGGTCTGTCAAGGTGGTCGGTCAACCAGCCGTACTCAAGCGGCGGAGCGAAGCCCGTCTTGCACGACGTGCTCGTGCCGAACAGGTAGCGGTAGACGCGCAGCATGAGCTTGATGTTGTCCCTCGAGACCCTCGCGCGGCGCAATCCAATGAGGTTGAGGCCCGCCAGCTTGGCTCGGTTGCCGACCACGAGTCCATAGGGCAGCACGTCGCCGTCGACGGCACTCTGGCCGCCGATCATGGCCAGGCTGCCCACCTTGACGTGCTGCTTGAGGCCTACCTGACCGCCGATGATGGCGAAGTCGCCAATGTGCACGTGGCCGGCGACGCACACGTTGTTGGAGATGACGACGCGCTTGCCGACGCGCACATCGTGGCCAATGTGCGCGCCGCAGAGCACCCAGCAGTCGTCGCCGACCGTTGTGGGGCTATCCGGGCTGTACGCCGTGCTCCCGTGGATGGTAGCGTGCTCTCGGATGACGCAGTTACGGCCAATTACGAGCGCGGAAGCCAGCGACGGAGGAAGTGGCGGGTCCTGCTGGTCCAGGAACAACCGGTGCTTCTTGTCCTGCGGCTCGCCACCTAGGCACGCGAACGGGTACACGGTCGAGTCGCGGCCGATACGAGTGCTGCCGTCCACGACCACGTGCGCCATGAGGCACACACCGTCTTCCAGCACCACGTCGGGGCCGACGATCGAGTAGGGACCGACGCGGACTCGTCGACCGAGAGCCGCGCTTGGGTGAACGATGGCGCTAGGGTGGATGGTGGGAGCCTGTTGGTCTAAAGAGCGGCTTGGTACACGGCGGCGAAGGAACTCGTGCGTGTCCAGGCTGGTGCTGGTGCGTGGGGAACTCATGGAAGCGGTCACGTGCGCCACGAACTCCTCCATGGACTCCATGGACGCCGAGCTCTGTGGGGAAGCAGAGGACGCGTAAAGGCACAGCGAGTTGGTCAGGTGTTACGCAGAGGTGGAGGAGGGGTGGAGGCGGACACACCTCGTGTCGGACGCCGCCCAGCGCTCGTCCAGGCGTCCGGGAGGCGAGTTGCCGCCACATGAGCAAGAGCGTCGAGGCGAATGGAGATCGTTGCAATGCTGCCACCACTTGATCAGCTCCGATTATAATTTTAGCCAATGGAACCACTGTAAAATTGTGAAAACGGCGCGCTGATTGGACAAAAATGAGATGACTGCAACTCGTTCCACCTGACGGTGTCCGGAGTTGCAGTCCACTCTTCTTCCTCTCGGTCTTCGTTGGCTCTCGCGTGGGCTCCTTCTTCCGTTGGAAGGAGCCGTGAGCTCGCCGAACTTCTCAGCACTACAGCTACGTCACTAGTCTACACGTACATCTAAGACAGCGACTCAGCGGCCCCTACGCCGCGACGACACTCAGCGTGCTCGCGACGCAGTAGACCGTGATGGCGGCCAGCGTGACGGCGACCAGCGGGGGCAGAGACGTCGCATGGGCCACTCGCGAGCGCCACGAGCCGTCAGCCCGAGGAGAGAACGGCGACGTGAGCGGCGACACGCTGTCCGTCTCGCTCGCCGTGTCCAAGTCCGAGTCGGCCAGCTCTTCGTCGCCGGTGCCTCGCAGCTCCTCGTCATCATCGTCTCCGATCAGGATCTCGACCTGCTTGCATCGTCGCTTGAGCTCGGCCTCACGCTTCAAGTCGCTGAGCTCCAGCTCCAGCTGCTCGATGCGTGCTCGAGAGTGTGCGTCACGCGTCATGACAGCCTTGAGCTCGTCGTCGAGGCGCGAGCAGGACGCGCAGCACTCGAGCAAGGATGCTCGCTCCGTTGTGGCCAGTGACGACACGGGAGACGTCAAGGCGTCCATCACGTGGCTCTCTTCTTCGTTGTCGTCAATCACTACGACGTGGATGGCATCCCTGCCTTGAAGCTCGTCTTCAGGTTCGTGGAGTTCACCAGCGTCGACGAGTGCGGTGTGAGGCTCGCTCGCTTGCATCGAGGTCATCGCTAGCTCCAGCGACGCAATGTGGCTCTTTAAGTCGGCCGTCAGGTGCTCCATGGCGGTCCGCTTCTCGGCGTCCTGCGCCGCCATCGCCTCGACCTGCGCGCGCAGCTGCTGGTTCTCCTGCTTGAGCTCCATGAGCGCGCGCGTCTGCTGGTCCGTCACCTCGTTCACCGTCACGTTGAGTTTGATCCGCTTGGCGCGCGTCGCGAACTTGAGCGTGCTGCGCGTGTCCTCGACCAGGTGGTTGGCTGGCGACGCGCAGCAGATGAACAGCACGCGGGCCGAGCCGCTCAGCGACGGCTGGAGGATGCGCGTCAGCTTGCTGTCCCTGAAGTTGATGTGCGGTGATGACTGGCCGGTGCGACGGCGGGAGCTCAACGCCGAGACGACTCGGGACAGCGCCAGCAGACTGCGGTTGATGTTGCTGGTCTCGGCGGACCGCTTGCCCTTGGACCCGGTCATGCGCGCGCTCTCGGAGCCTGCGAGGTCGACGAAGTTGAGGCAGCCCACGCGCACGTTCTCCACGACCACACGGGCGGAGCTGCTGCTGCTCTCCATCGCTTGGTTGTCGACCGCGTCGTCTGTCAGATCCATCTGCTGCATGCGCGACTCGATAACGAGGCGGAAGATGGAGTGGGAGCGGCTACTGCGCTCGTTCATGGCCGTCGAGCCGACCGAGCGGTTCTTCTCGCCGTCGCGCAGCGCCTTGAGCACGCCGCGCGCGTCCGACACGATGCGCTCCGAGTTGTCAGTGAAGACGCCCGTCACGGGGTGCTCGCGGACGTTGACGGACCCGTTGGCCGGGTCCAGCAGGTCGCGCACCGACTCGTTGTAGACCTCCATGTAGGTCACGCGCACCGAGAAGGACGCGTCCGCGCGGCGAGCCATCTCGTCGAACAGGTCCTTGACCGCCAGCTGGATGATGCCATCTCCGCGCGCGGGGCGTCGGTCCGCCTCGGTCTCGTCCTCATGTCTGTTGGTCTCTTTAGCGGAGGAGGAGGAGCGTAGGGACGTGCCCTGCATCGTGTGCGTCTTGCCGCTGCTCGTCTGGCCGTAGGCGAAGAGCGACCCGTGGATGCCGTCGAGCGCCGATCGCGCGATGGTGCGCGCGGTGCCGTCGTAGAGCGACTGCGTCGAGTGCTGCGCGTCGTACACCTCGTCGAAGGCGTAGATGCCCGCACGCTTGCGGTACGCGTCGGGCGGCACGAGCTGCGACACGGTGTTGGTCTCGGGCTGCACGAACCAGCCGGCGCCCGCGTGCTTCTCCCGAGGGAGTAATGGGCTGGCGTGGATCCACAGACTGCGTCAGTATGGATACAATGGAGTCGTCTAGACAAGGAGGAGGGTTCAGGAGACGAACCGGAAGCGGACAGCCACGCGGATGGACTCGCGGCCATCGTTGCCGCTCCGGCCGCGACGTAGGTCGTCGCGCAGCAGCTCCAGGTCGTCCAGCGACATACCGTCCAGGTCCTCCGAGCTCGCATCACTGCGGGAGTCCGAGACAATGTCAGTCGCATACTCAAGTCCAGTTTGCGGATCGCGCTTCTCCTACCTGAATGCGTCGCTGGTGAAGCTGCTGGTGCGCGTGAGCGACGGCATCGAGCCCGCGGACAGGACACTGGCGTCGCCGTCGCTCTCGGCGCTGCCTGACCGGCTGCGCGTCGCCGCTTTGGCCGCGGTTGGTCCGCGCGTGCGGAATCCTTCGCGTCTCGGCATCGCTCGCGCAGGCAGTTGATGCTCGTAGACGAGAGGGAGGGAGGGACGCACAGGCAGGAGCTGTGTATGTACCGCACTATTGCGGTGGGTGTCCGTTTGGGAGCGGAGCGCGGAGTGGCGGGACGAAGGGTGGAAGCTCTAACGTCACGTGCCCTGCTTGACAACTGGCTGTCTCTCAGAGGCGTGGTGTCGTCACCTCGCAAAATAACTTGGTTTGAGTATTGAAAATCGCCACATAGCGATCAGCAAACGCAAGTCACACATTTGAAACGCTATGAAATCATAGCGCACAACACAATATTGTAAATTGTGGAATTTGAATTCGCCATTCGGTCGCTCACCGCACCTGCTGCAGTATCCGGGCATTGCGTGGGTCCTTCGTGAGCCGTTGTAGGTCGACGCAGCCCGGTACAGCCGTCTGCTGGTGCTCAAGCGCCTGCTGCAACGCCCGCCACTGCGCCGAAGTGACTGGCGACTGCGCGTTGGAGCGGTTCGGTCGACGCGTTGCCCTCGCTTCGATCACCAGACCGAAGCAGTGCAAACCGATGGCGAAGACCTGCAGGCACCGCGAGCTCGTTTAGAGACTGCACGCGGGTTGGATACGGACCTGGCGGTCTCACAACATCCGTACCTGGTTTTTGAGACGCTTGAACGCCTGCTCCTCGCTGTCATTGCTCCCGTTTGACGGACTCGACGACTCGGACAACCGCTGCAAACTGCGGTGGATGCCCCTCGCGGTCTTCTTGAGCACGTGCGTCGCGTTCTTGTGGAAGAACGCCATGGTCTGGTTGGCGAACGGCAGCATCTCAATGAGCAGCGAGAACCGGTGGGCCGTCAGACTCAGCATCTGGAACAGGTTGAGCTGCATTCACGGCATCATCAACAAGACATGAACGCGGTTGGGTCAGTGAAACCACACACAACACGACCAGTCAACCGCGTAACAAACCTGGATCGTGTCTCGGTCGAGGAAGCTGTCGTCGAAGAAGAGCGCGTGCCAACGCTGGCGGAAGGGCGACACGACCTTGTTGACGAAGAAGTGGCGCAGCGACTTGGTCTCGTCCAGCGGGATCGACGACTGCACCAGCATGCTGCTCGACCTGCAAACGATAGCCAAGCCAACACAACGCGTCAGGCTTCCAATGTGGCTCGACAGTGCGCCAGTCATCGCCTACTTCTCGTAGTTGACGTAGATCTGGAGGCGAGCCGGGTCGATGAGGATGCCGCACCACGACAACACACCGCTGGACCCTGGCGCGTCAAACCGAGGGACCGCGTGAGCCTCCGGTTCGCCTGTGGAACACTCAAAGTTGACGCTGCTCTTGCTCGTGTTCACATGGCATCCATAGTCGTCGTTCCCGCGGTGCATGACTCGACAGAAGCGCTTCGCTCGGTTCAGGTCGGCCGAGGCGAACAGCCAGTCGTCCGTGTACCGCAGCAGCGCTTCATGCTGGCAAGAGCAGTCTGGATCGTGGTGGTTCTGTACCGGGAGCTCAGGGAGTGTCTTGCGAAGCACTCGGCGCTCAAAGTGGCCGTAGTAGATGTTGCACAGCGCCGTGGACAGCACCGAACCCTGGGGGATGCCCTGGCACTGGACGAACGCTTCGTCGTTGACTTGGACCGTGTTGGCGAGCAGGTGCTCCTTCAAGATCTTGAGCACGGACGCGCGGTCCGCATAGTCGTAGACGACGCCGTCGACGAAGACGGAGTTCCGCTTCTTGGACTGCGCTGCCAGCTGGTCAAAGCCCCGCAAGTCCCCGGACGAGAAGGCCGGACGCTCCATTTTGAAGAACAGACTCGGCGTTGATGCTTCTCCGTCTTGATCCTCTGGTTGGCTGCTCGACCGAAACTGCCGACCGACCCAATACTTGCGGACGAGGTACTCCTCCTCCGACACGGCCTTCTTCAGCAGTCGGTACAGCTTGAGCGCTCGGATCGTGTCGAAGCAGCGCTCGATATCAACTGAGACGAAGTACAGCATTGGCGACGCACTATCAGAGCTGCTGCGGCGTCGTTTGCACTTTGGACACGACGCCACCTCCTTGAACAGCGGCTGGAGTCGGTCGAAGATCTCGTCCACGTTGCGAACTGCCGACCCGATCAGGCGCTTCGGGTGGCGGCTGATCTCGTACGTGAGCACTTGGTGCGTCTTCTCCAGCGCCTTGTTGACTGGAACCTGACCGGCGGATACTGGCGCTGACAGGTTCATCAGTGGACGGACACCAGTGCCTTTAGGGAGAAGACGCAGTCGAGAGCTCGCCAACTGTCGGTCGACTACCGCGTGTTGGCTTGGAGCACTCCCCAACGACACGATGATCGCGCCTTCCAAGCCGTCGAGCGCCAGCGCACTGTCAACGAGTTGTTTAGAGGTGTTAGAGCTCGGTTAATGGCCGATAGTAACCATGAGAGATGCGTACGAGATGGCGGTCCACACTGGGCGTTGGTAGTACACGACCTCGTTGGCCATCCCTTCCGTCTCGGTGATGTAGAACATGGAGCGCAGCACCGGGAAGACGAGAGAGGCCGCAACCCATTGCAGCAGCTGCACGAACAGTTTCCGTCTCGCCACAGTTTCGTTTGGTGGGCTGTGGCACCCCAGAGCGTGCAAGTTAGCGTCACACGCAGCTCCAGCATGAAACGAATACGCCCCTACCAGTTGGTCGCTTCGCTCTTGTTCATCCACGCCACCTTGATCACTTGAAACTCGTCCACGCACTTGAAGCAGTCAGTGTAAGTGAGACCACAACGCATCAGTGCTTCACCTCAAATGGCAAATGAGCGCACCTTCTTCAGGCTGATGAGGTCGAACTTGCGAGCGAAGACGAGCTTGCGCAGCAGTTGTCTGACGCTTTCCCAGTTCTGCTTCGCTCCGACGTCTGCCCAAATCGTCTTCGGTACAATCGCAGCCACGAGTTTGCGGACGAACCGGTAGACCAGTCGCTTGGGCGTCGTGCACGCCAGCAGCTCCTTGATCTCGCGCTTGTGCTCTTGCAGCTTCTCCAGGTTGGTTTGCGGCTGCGAGATGGGATCATTCGAGCTTGAGGTCGCGACAACTCTCCGCTTCTTCTTCACTGGGTTCTCTTGGCTCGAGAGCGAATATACCGCCGGGTCGGACACGGACATGACCGCCTCTTCTCGTCGGTTCCGCTTCCGCTTTACGTCTGCGTCTTCGTCGACTTCTTGGCTGATATACCCGGCATCCAGCGCCTTGGCCAGCACTGGCGGCAACAAGTCCGTAGGCCCAACCACCGCCTTCCGCTGAGTTCTCGCTGCGACCAACCGCTTCAAGTCGCTGTTGTCGCTCATGAACTTGCGGAAGCTCGGGCTGAGCGGCACGACATCGTCGACCAGCTTCTTGACGTCGCAGGCTCGAAGACGCGCCGCCATCTCCTGGACTATTGGGATCAAGTTGATGAGTCGTCGAGGGAGACGCTTCTGCTCGGCTGCGTCGGTGAAAATCGCCTTGAGCACACGCGCTGCTGCGCCGCGAGAGACCTGGCTCTCTCCGCTTCTTGACAGCTTCCCGAGCTCACCTCCCACACGAACAACAGCCCCGGGATTGGCAGTCTGCCGCGCGTACATGACCTCGTTCAGCGACACAAGTTCTCGGCTCGCCTTGAGGAAGTCGCGGCCAGAAATGGACGACGAGTGCATGCTCTGGCGGAGACTCTTGCCCGCGACCTAGCCACTCTCACGGCGGTGTGAGAGATGAGCGGTATACAAGACTCGAGTTGTTATGGACAACCGCAATGAAGTACCTGGACGAAGGAGCGCTGCGTACCGGGCAGCTCGACCAGCACGACGTAGTGCAGCAGCACGTGCATGAAGAGGTCGTCGCCCATGAGCCGGTGCAGCGCCTCCCAGTGCGGCCGCTTGAGCAGCGCGACCAGCGTGTTCGGGTAGTAGCACATGACGCCGTTGGACTGGGACACGAGGTGGCCAGTCGTGCCCGGCGCGGCGTCGCGGTAGCCGAGTGTCAGCAGGTTCCCGTCCTCCCAGTTCGCCCGCCGTCGCTTCAGGAGCCGCTTCAGTGGGCCACAACGGGCCGCATTAGCCTCACTGTGGACTATAGTGACTGGGTATCAACAGAGGAGTCAGGAAGTTACCTCAATGACCTGGTGGATGAGCTCGGCCTGGTTGAAAGGCGAGCAAGGCATCAGAACTCTTGTCACTCCGACCCGGTAAAGCGGTTGACAGCGCCTCATGTACGTGGGATAACTCAGTTTCGATGGTCCATGGGTGTGGCGGGAAGTGTGGCGCCTCTGACCGTGAAGCACACAGCCGGACGAGCGTGTGGTCGAGCGCAAGCACCGCGTCTGCGTCCTCCAGTTGATCGATCCGCTTGCGCAATAGCTCCGGCTCGCGGCAGCTACCGGCGGCTGCAGCGCTGCGATGACAGCCGAGACACTGTGAGTCAAGTGCAAGCTCCAGCCGCTAGAGCATTCGCTCTGTGTATCTCCATTTTACCTGAGCAGGAACGCGCGCAGCGACTGCGCCGAGGCGATCAGCTCGTCCATGTTGCAGCCAAGACTCTTGGCCCAACAGCGACTGTTTTTGAGTTGGCGCCAAAATAGCGCCATAAATCATTTTCATCCAATTATAACCCATTATCGGAGGGATGATGATGTTTGATTGGGTAAAAAAGCCTGGCGCGATCCAGATCATGTAGCCATCCGCGCAACGACTTGAGCGTGCACTACAACTGCAGGAGGAGGCTTCGAGCTGTTGCAGACGTATCCCCCCCTGGTCAGTCCGATCGACACCTGCTGCTTTACAAGTCTTCGCCGCGGAAGAACCGGTTCATCATGGCGAGCGCGACAGCGGGTTGGTCCGCCGGCACGACGTGTCCAGCGTTGAAGACGCGGACGAACGCGAGGTTCTCGGCCGCGCGGACGTCTCCGGCGGCTCGCTGGGCATCGTCGCTGACGGTCAGCGGGCGGTTGGGCGCGTCGTTGAAGGCCTTCTTGCCGCTCCAGTCCAGATTCAGGACCCACGCCTGGTTGCCGACCCAGTTGCACATGAGGTCGGCGTCGCCAGCGTAGACGAGCACGCGCACGCCGGCTTCGAGCGAGAGCTTGACGTCGTCCGCGACCGAGACCATCTGGTCCAAGGCCAAGCCCGCGCTGACAGTAGCATCGCACTCGCTCCAGGGCTTGGACTGCGCCAGGTCCACGCCAAAGGCGGTCAGCGTCTTGGGCGACGTGAGGAACTCGCGGACGTGGTCGTAGTCGACGCAGTCCATCACGTCCTCGCGGTCGCACGGCTCGCGGATGTCGTACGGATTGCGGCCCGATTGGTACAGCGGCGTCTCGAGGTTGGCGAAGCAGAACTCGAGCGCGTCGAAGCACAGCGCGCGGTCGCGCTGACACTCCAGCACGAGGTCGTGACAGATAGGTTCCGCTTCGCGCATCTCGACCACCTGCTCGTCCGTCAGCAGCGACACATTGTACATGTTGGCAGCCGTGTCCGCCATGTCGGCGCTGTACAGGTACTGCGTGCTCGCGTCCGTGAGTCCGTTGCCGATTGAGATGCCCGCGAGGTTAATGCGGACAGCGCCTGATTGTTCATGGCGCCAAGTGTTGGCCATGAGGATGTAGGCGGCTGCAGCTGGAGCGTAGTGGCCGCCGAAGCTCTCACCGGCGATGAAAACCTCGCGGTCCGCGAGCTCCGGGTGCGTCTTGAGGAACTCCTGCAGGAACCAGTAGATGCTCTCGCCGACGTCCAGCTCGCCGGCCTCCCAGTCCACCTCAGGTCCGTACGAGAAGCCGACACCTGTGGGCTGGTCCAGCCAGATCACGTTGGCCTGTGAGTTCCACGCGTGCGGGTTCGGCTCCGTCGACAAGTCGGCGTTCAAGCGGCACGGGCCGTTCTCCGCCAGCAGCGCCAGCATACTGGAGCAGCCCGGACCGCCTGTGAGCCACAGCACCAGCGGGTCGCTGGCCGCCGCGCGCTGCGATGCCGCGAACCAGTAGAAGTAGTGGTCGTCCACGCGGTTCGGCAGCTTGATGTATCCGCTGTCGGTGCCTTCCAGACCGCAGAAGAAGGCGTCCGCGTCCGCCGAGGGAGTCGCAGCGACCGACTCGGTGACCGAGCCCTTGAGCGCCGCCGACGGAAGTTGCGCGCTTTCCCGCGCAAAGCCCACGAGCGCCAGCAGTACCACAGAACCTACGGCTGCTAGGAGAAGCAGAGGACGTCCACGAGGCAGTTGGAAGCGCAGGGAGGCCGGCGCGGCGGCCACTAGAGGCGTCGCCTCGGACGAGCGCCGCATGCTCTTCTTCGCTTGCTTGGAATCCAAATGTGCGGCGACAGTCGCCCTCACCCCGCAATATGCATGTTCATTGGTGGAAATCGATGTGTGAGACACCATTTGAGCCAATCAAGAGCCCACGTCATCTTCACAGGATTCTACTGGATAAAAAAGAGCCAATTACCGAGGAGACACTCTGAGGTGCATCACAGCGGCTCATTCCGCAGGAACCGGTTGAGCATCTCGAGCGCGGCGCGCGGCTGGTCCATGGGCACCATGTGGCCCGAGCGGAAGACGCGCAGGAAGGAGAAGCGGTCCTCGTAGGTCCAGAGCGATCCGGCGGTCTCCGCTTGTGGATGCTGGTCCTTGTCGCCAGCAGAGACGACCGCGGGTACCAGGAACGGCCTCGCTGACGCGGCGTTGAACTCGGCGCGGTGCGTCCACTCGAGCTGCGTCGTCCAGGCGCGCGCGCCGAGCCAGTTGCACATCATGTCGGCGTCGCCGTTGTACACGAGCACGCGCAGCGCGTCGGCGTCCAGCAGCTCGGCCAGCAGCGGCGACAGGTCCTTGCCCACGTCGGCGGCGAAACTCGCGCCGACTCGCTCCGAGCACATTTCCCAGGCCGGCGCGGAGGTCGACACGTTCAGGTACGTGCGGACAGGTGCCGAGTTCAGGTACTGCGTGACGGTGGTCATGTTGTAGCAGTCGGTGCCGTCCTTCTCGTTGAAACACTCGAGCCGCACGTCGAACATGTTGCGGTGTGCGGTTCCAAGCGCCGAGATGAGTTCGCCGCACGTCGCGTCCATCTCCAGGCAGGCGCTTGTGTTCGTCTGGCAAGAGGTCAGCACGTCCTTGCAGCGTGGCTCGGCTTCCTTGGCCGCCGCCAGCTGCGTCTCGTTCAGTAGCGTCACGTTGTACGCGTTCTCGTTCATGTCCAAGAAGTGCTCGAACTGAACCGCCGGGTTCACCAGGCCGTTGCCGATGGCAATACCCTGCAGGTTGATGCGCGCCGTCGCGTTCACTTCCGCTCCGGTCGTCGCGTTCGCCTTGTTTTGGAGCCAAATGTAATGCGCCGCGGCCGGGATGTAGTGGCCGCCGTAGCTCTCGCCTGTGATGAACAGCGGACGCCCGACGAGCTCGGGGTGGTGATCCAGGAAGCCGAGCAGGAACCAGTAGATATTCTCGCTCACGTTGTTCTCGTCGTGGTCCTCGTCCACCGCCGCGCCGTACGAGAAGCCCACGTCCGAGGGCTGGTCCAACCAGACCACATTCGCCTCCGTGTTCCACGAGTACGGGTTGAGCACCGTTGTCAGGTCTTCCTTGACCTTGCACGGCCCGTTCTCGACCAGCAGCGCCATGACGCTCGAGCAGCCGGGGCCGCCCGTGAGCCAGAGCACGAGCGGGTCCGTCGCGGGGGCCTTGCGCGACTCGAAAAACCAGTAGAAGTACTGGTCGTCCTGCTTGTTCGGCAGCTTGATGTACCCGGCCTCGTTCTTGGCCGTGCCACACGTGAGTTCCTTCGCCTCGATCGTCGCGACTGGTGTGGACGCCGGTGAGCCGCCGCCGCTGCTTGTCGACGGCGCCGTCTTGACCTTGATGGGCTGTGGCGTCGCGTGCGTGTGGGCCTCGTGGCTGGCCGTCACGCTGACCCAGACCGCCGCGATGGCGAGCACAAAGGCGAACGCAGCCAGTCCGGCGAGCCGCTTCTTGCGCAGGTCCTCGACGGCGGCGGCCCGAGGAGTCGGTGAGCCATCGCGCAGCGGAGTCGTCTCGGTCGACATGGTAATGGTTGGCGGCGAATCTTGGAATGGCAAAGGACGGCGGGTAGGATCCGGCAAGGTCGGGAATGGCAGCCAAGTGAGCAAGCAGGAGGCGGGGGATCACTGTGGCTGGTTCTGACGATGGCTGCGGCGCTTGCGTCACCTCTTTGATCCCATCAGTCGTCAGTGCGACTCCGTCCCATCATCCTGATGAGGGACCTCGCCTCAAGTCCGGACCTGATCCAAAGCTGGCTTGGCTGCTTGGTCGCCATGGATGGCAAAAGTGCGTGGCATGAGAGTGTCGCATGCCCCGGTGGCGTGCGATTGGACGCGTTTGGACGTCACATGCGACTCTGGCGCGTCATGCTTGACTCGCGCGTCACGAGCATTGATACATTGAAGATACCTCGCTCACAGCTCGACGCCCTTGAGGAAGCGGGTGACCATCTCGAGCGCTGCGGCGGGCTGGTCCATCGGCATGAAGTGGCCGGCGTTGAACGCGCGCAGGAAGGTCAGGCGGTCCTTGTACGCGTGAATCACGCCGGCCTGCGTCGTCGAGTGGTAATGCCCGCCGCCGTCGACAAGGAACGGACGCTCCGGCGCGCGGTTGAACTCGGCGCGGTGGCTCCACTCGAGCTCGCGGGTCCACGCCAGTCCGCCGTGCCAGTTGCAGACGAGATCCGCATCCCCGTGGTAGATGAGCACGCGCACACTTGCATGGTCAAGCAGGTCCGCGACGTAGCCGTCGAAGCGCTTCATGACGTCGAACGCGAAGCCCATGGCCACTGCCGTCGAGCACGACGCCCACGTCTTGCGCCTCGACCCGTTCGACACGTTCAGGTACGCGCGCGTCGCGTCCGAGTTGAGATACTGTGTGACAGCCGACGCAGCGTAGCAGTTCATTGGGTCCGACTCGTTGCATTGCTGACGGATATCGAACGCGTTGCGGCCGGACGCGGAGAACGCCGCCTCCACGTTGGACTCGCAGAAGATAGCCGCCTCCAGGCAAGTCGTGGTGTTGCGCTGGCAGTCATCGATGAGTCGCGTGCACTGCGGCAGCGCTTCTTGAGCCTTAGCGAGTGTCGACGGGTCCATCAGTGTCACATTGTAAGTGTTGTTGATCATGTCGAGTCCGTGTTTGCTCTGTCAGCACCACAGGACAAGCATCAGCTCGACAGCGTCATGAAGTAGCGATTCAATAGCAATCCACCTGTACGGAGGGGTTGACGAGCCCATTGCCGATCGCGATTCCCTGGAGGTTGAGCCTGGACTTGTCCCCATCGCTCGAGCTGTTGTTTTCGAGCCAGATGTAATGCGCCGCAGCGGGGACGTAATGCCCAGCATAGCTCTCGCCCATGATGAACAGCGGCCGACGCTCCAGCTCTGGGTGCTTCTCCATGAAGCGCTGGAGGAACTGGTAAATGTTGGCCTGCACGTCGTCTTCAGAGTGATCGTAGTCCCCGACGTCTCCGTATGAGTAGCCCACGTCCGTGGGCTGGTCCAGCCAGATGACATTGGCTTCGCTGTTCCAGGAGAACGGGTTCCTCGCCGTCACCAAGCTCGAGCTCACTGAGCATGGTCCGTTCTCTGTCAGCAGCGTGTACAGGCTGGAGCAGCCCGGGCCACCACTTAGCCAGAGCACGAGCGGGTCCGTCGAGGGGTTGCCTCTCGACTCGAAGTACCAGTAAAAATAGTGGTCGTCGGACTTGTCGGGCAGCTGGATGTACCCCGCCTCGTTCCTGGCGTCGTGGCGGCAGTGGTCGTGTGCATGAACATCGGTGAGCGGCAACGGACCGCCCAGGTCTGCGTTTTGCTCGTGGCGGAGGCGACTGGTCGGAGCGGCGAACAGCACCACCGCCGAGAAGACGGACACGAGCAGCACGAGTCCAGCCGCGCGGGACCTGCTAGAAGGGCTGCTGCCGCTGCTGCTGCCGCTCTGGCGGTGGCGGTGGCTGTCTCTCGAGCCGAGCAGCGGCGTCGCCAGCGTCGCCAGCGTCGCCATCATCTCGTCCACACGTTCAACGGCTTTTTGAGATCTTGACAAGCAGAATGTCATTGTGGTGAGGTAATCCCGTTATAGTGCCCTCGTGGGACTCCTGAATACTGTGCCCATTCACATCTCTTCCGCCCAGCCTTTCCAAAAACGTAGCGTCAGTCACACATCGAGGAGGAAGACTGGAAGAAGCCCGCACGCTGCGCACCAGAACCTCTCCCTCGCAGCCCCCCAGCCCCCCTCCCTAGCTCGCCACGATGGACATCAACAACCTCAAGAGCATGGCCAACCGCGCGGGCAACACGCTGTACTTTGCGGGCGAGTCGGCCGTGACGTTCGCCAAGGAGAAGGGCGGTCCTGCGCTCAGCGCGGCCGCCAGTACCGCGTCGAGCGCCGCCGTGGCCGGCAAGGACAAGGTCGTGAGCTCGCACGCGTACCAGAGCGCGTCCGTGGCCGCCGCCATCGGCAAGGAGAAGGTCACGAGCACGCCGGCGTACCACTCGGTCTCTAGCGCCGCCTCGGTCGGGCTCGGCAAGGCCTCGGTGGCCGCCTCGTCGGCCGCCACGGTCGCCGCCTCGGCCGCCAGCTCGGGAAAGACGATGGCCGCCAGCGCCTTTGCGACCGCCAAGAACCGCATCCGCCGCGGCAGCAGCAGCGCCGGGACCGGCTCGGCCCCCGGCTCGAGCTCGGGCAGTGCGCCGGCCGCTCCGACCAGCAGCTCGTAGTCCGTCCGTGACTTGTAGGACAGCTCTTTGTGGTGGTGGAAAGGTCGAGAGGACACGTTACACGTTAACAAGACGATGCACACGAGAGTCACGCGCGTTCATTCCTCGTCTGCACCACCAGAAGACCGAAGTGCTCGTCAGCAGTCATCCATACACGGCAGTCCTCACTGCCTCCCTCCGTCCTCAGTACTGCTGGCCGTACAGGAACTTGTTGATCAGGTCGAGCGAGACCGCCGGCTGGTTCATGGGCACCATGTGTCCGGCGCTGAACACGCGCGCAAAGGCGAAGTTCTCGAACGCGCGCACGACGCCAGCGTCCACCGCAGGCGCGTCCTTGACCAGCGGGTCGTGCGACACGAGCGCGCGGTCCTCGGCCGCGTTGAAGCCGTCCTTGCCGCGCCAGTCGAGCGCGAGCGTCCAGGCCTTGTTGCCGATCCAGTTGCACATGAGGTCGGCGTCTCCGGCGTAGATGAGCACGCGCAGGCCGTCGTCTAGCATGTCGGCGACGAACGTGTGGTACGACATGGACCAGTCGCGGCCCGCGAAGACCTGGTAGACCTCAGAGCTGTCCTCCTGCCACTCCGGAGCGCGCGGGTCCACGTTCAGGTACTCGCGCACCTCAGGCAGCTTGAGGTACTCGCGCACGTACTTGGTGTCATCGCACGCCGTAGCGTCGCTGTTGTTGCATGCTCGGCGAATGTCGTAGTTGTCTCTGTTCGCGTCCGTGAACGGAAGGATCAGCTTCACGGCCCAGCAGCCCATGGCGTCCTCACAGAGCGTATCGTTCGACGGCGTGGCCTGGCACTGCTCCGTCAGATCGATGCACTCGACGCTGTCTTGCTTCATCTGGAGCGTCTGCGCCGGAGTCAGCAGCGTCACATTGTACTGGTTGTTCACCATGTCCTGGTTGTAAGCGTACTGGATGACGGGGTTCGTGAGCCCGTTGCCGATCGCGATGCCCTTGATGTTGATCACGGACGTGTCGGGGAACGCAGTAGGGTTCGCGAGCTGCTGCTTGGTCTTCTGCCACACGTAGTGCGACGCGCCAGGGACGTAGTGGCCGCCATAGCTCTCGCCCGTGATGTAGAACTCGCGGCCCTCGAACTGCGGGAACTGCTTGAGGAAACCCTGCAGGAACCAGTAGATGTTGGCGCCGACGTCCGTCTCGTCAAAGTCCTCGTCGGCCGGAGCGCCGAACGAGAAGCCCACGCTCGTCGGCTGCTCGAGCCAGATGTAGTTGGCGTTGTGGTTCCACGCGTACTCGTTGGTCGTGGTCGACAGGTCCGCGTTGATGGTGCACGGCCCGTTCTCCGTCAGCAGCGCGAACAGACTGGACGAGCCCGGCCCGCCCGTAAGCCACAATACGAGCGGCTCCTTGCCCGTGTCCTCCTTGGCCTCGAAGAACCAGTAGAAGTAGTGGTCGTTCTGCTTGTTCGCGAGCTTGATGTGCCCCGAGTGGCTCTTGGACGCGTCACCGCACACGTACGGCGGCGGCTTGGCCACATCCGAGTGCTTCTTGGCGAACGCGTCGCCCGCGACCCACAGCGCGAGCGCGAACAGCGCAATGGCAACTGCCACCTTGGCGAGGAAGGCGCGGCGCGCGCGCACGGCCGCCAAGAGCCCGGCGCCAGGCGCGAGCAGCGGTGTCTGCTCACCCGAGGCCATTGTCAGTCACTCGGTCTCCGAGTCCTGATGTGGGGTGCGCGTGGCAAATCGAATCGCCAAGTGAGGACTACCGTCTGGTCCTCATGACGTCGACAGATGAGTGGCGCCAAAATAGGAATGATTGTGGACGTGGAGCTTTTTGACAAGCATGAATGATTGTAAAGGCAAGTACGGATGAGGCATCATATTTGGCCAACAGGTTCACTTTTATCTACAGCGCATCGCTGACGGAGTAGTAAACAACTCGAGACGATGCCGTCCGTACGACGCGCCAGTGTTGAGCAGCTCGAGCGTGACAGGCTGGTTCGTCGGCACCACGCGCCAGGCGTCGAAGGCCCGCAGGAAGGCGAAGTCGTCGAACGTGCGCAGCCGAACGGCCATCACTTTTCCTAGGAACTGCACGAACACGTCCTCGGCGGTAGTGATGGTGGCCTTGTCGCACCAGTCGAGCGCACAGTTGTGCAGGCGCCACTTGACACTGCGTCGTGATCTCGATGCACTCCTTGGCGCAATTGTATCTTACCGATCGAATTTGGTATCGTTGCGACGCCACCAAGGCCGCACGACATCCACAGGGAAGCACGGGTAGCGCGGCTGGTCGACCGCGATCACTTGGCTCCACAGGAGCAGGACGTTCAACCTCTTCTGGTCTCCAGAATGCAGATGTACGCGAGATCGAACTACAGTATTACACCACCATCATCGAGTTTGCACAATATTGTAAATATAACTCACTTTGAATTAATTTGCCGGTACCAATTAGGATCGGACAGGTCATCAGTCTTTAATCATGACGGTGCGACGCGAGTGCAGGGAAAACGGCCGATTTGGGATACGCCTCCAAAAACGTAAGCTGCGGGCGAACGTTATACTCAATGGTTCTCGCATCACGACACACATCTGTATCTTGTCATAATATCGGTGGCTCATTCATAGCGATAGCTTATGCCGTCGTGGAGATCCATGCGCTCAAAGACAGCCACTCG
>JAADXY010000147.1:0-42122 GCA_023338065.1 Phytopythium montanum
CTGCGGCTCGCCGACGTGTTCGCGCGCATCGAGGAGAGCAAGGCCGAGCGCCACATCCGCGAGTACAGCGTCTCGCAGACGACGCTCGAGCAGATCTTCAACTTCTTCGCCGCGCAGCAGCAGGAGGAGCGGGGCGTCGCGAGAGGACTCATCGGCGGAGTCGACCGGCTTTGATAGGCGTGCAGTAGACGTCGTGGGCTATCTCTAGCGTTCTTGTATGTATGGTGTATCCTCGTGACTACACCGCCTCAGTGGTGATGATGTGTGCGACCTGCTTACGGTCTACTTGATGTGCGTCCCGGTATTACGGTCCCTGCCTCAACTGAGGCCGACCGTAATACTCCATGCTTGTTGGCCTGAGCTGCAAGGCGTCACTCCTCAAAGCGCAGTCCAGCCCCCACCCAAGCCGGCTAGTCAAGTCCATCCCAGCCAGCCAGCCATGCCTTACGTGCATCTCTCAACGAACGTCCCGCAGGGCGAGATCGACGCCGCTGGTGTCCACAGCGCGCTGTCCAAGGCCCTATCCGAGGGCATGGACCGCCCCGAGCAGTTCATCATGACCAAGATCGACTTTGGCGTCTCCATGCAGCTCGGCCAGTCGCACGCCGTAAGTCGCTCATTCTCAGTCAAACACAGCGTCGGAGGTCTAACGAACGAGCTAACTCGACACCTTGAAGACGTGCGCATACGTGCAAGTCCGCGGCATCAACAGAGTGGACGAGGAGCACAACGCCAAGACGGCCAAGGGGCTCACGGACGCCGTCGCTACTGCGGTCGGCGTCGAGACCAGCCGCGTGTTCGTCGTCGTCGAGGACGTGGTCAACGCCAACTGGGCCGCCGACGGCAAGCTGCTCACGTGGATCACCAACTAGGAAGGGCACCGCGTCCCAAAGCGACCACCTCGAATACACGATGGCTGAGCGACTTCATTAGACCTCTGGCAGGCTAGGCCAGCTCCCTCCATCCATGTTCCAACGAGTCAACCCATGGCCGTCTCCTCTCCGCCTTCTCCTCCTCCTTGGCTGCCCACCTCACCCCTCACATCAACGACGTCGCCTTCCTTCTCCTCCTCCCTCGCCTTGGCCCGCGTCCCCCCTCTAAACGGCGAGCTTCTTGCGCTTGGCGTGCGCGTCGTCCGCGCCTCCTCCGCGCTGCACGGCCGTGATGCGGTCGCCCAAGCTGAGCGCAATGCCCTGCGTCTTGCTGCGGATGCGGATGTAGCCGGCGATGCGTCCCTTGTCCTGCTTCTCGACGCTCAGATTCACCAGCGCGTCCTCGCCGAAGATCGACTTGGCGTACAGGTTGGCGGCCAGGAAGTTCGTGTCTCCACCGAGCGAGGCCGTGGGCGTGAGGCACGTCATGTTGGTCTTGTCCACGATGTGCTGCAGGAAGGCGAAGACGTTCGTGAGCTCCGTGTTGACGGCCACCTTGTTCTCCCACTCGAACTCGGCCCACATGGACCGGAACTCGGCGTCCGAGCACGTCGCCGGCTGGATGTAGTCCATGATGTCCAGGTGGATGTCGTTCAGGTTGACGTACGTCTTCTCGGCGCCAGAGCTAGAGTCGTACACGATCGTGCCGAAGATGTGCCCAGTCTCGGTCGACGACACCTTGATGCTCGCCCGCAGCGCGCGCGTGTCCAGCGGCCCGATCGTCTGCGGCGCCGGCCGCTCCACGAGCTTCAGGTCGCCGATCGTCGACAGGTCCACCGTCAGGTTGTTGAGAGTCTGCGGCAGCCGGTTCACCACCACGATCTCCAGCACAATGTCGTAGTCGTGCACCGTCACGAACGCCTCGGCGTACACCGGGTCGGCGAACCCCGTGAGCTGGTGCACGTGCCGCAGCTTGCCCGCGTACTCGTTGGCCGGGCCGTTGCCGAGCATCTGCGCCTGGCCCAGCGCGCGGCTGATGTCCGCGCCGTCGTCAATGTCAATGTCCGTCGCGCCGAGCGCCTTCTTGCCGCGCAGCTGGCGGAAGCTGATGAGCTCGTCCGCCTGCGTGGCCGGCGCCTCGTTCGCGCCAGCCTGCTCAGCCTCGCGCGCCTTCTGCGCGTCCAGCAGCGCGCGGTACGAGCGGCGGCAGTCTTCCGTGATGATGCGCGCCGTCGCCGACGTGCACGCGGGGTCCAGCAGCACGCGCACACACATGAGAATGCGGCGCGAAGAGTCCTCGTCCATCTCGATGGCCTTGCGCGCCGGCGACGCGGGCAGCGCGCTCACCGACTGCCCGAACGCCAGGATGCCGCACATGTAGCGCGCAGAGTCGACCACGAGCTGCTTCCGCTTGCCGCTCGTGGGCGTCACGACGTCGCCAGCGCTCGTAGAGTTGGCGCGGAGGCACAGCTTGGTCAGCGTGGCGGCCGTGGCCGCGCCAAGGAAGAAGTCACCGGCCAGGATGAGCTTGCGCAGGCCCGGCAGGCCCTCGTCGCTGGCCGCCGCCGCCGCCGCGCTGCTCTTCTGCCTGGCCGCGACAGAGTACGACGTCTCGGTCGCGTACGTGCCGTCGGCCAGCACGACGCTCTTGGTCACGGGCTTGGCGTACGCGGCGCTGTCCGCGATGACCGACGCGTCGGCGGCCAGGTCGGCGTTCGCGGCCGCTTCCTTGGCGATCGCGTCGCTCGTGAACGGGAGCGGACCGAGAGCCGCGAGGATGGTGCTGGCGGCTTCATAGATGGACGTGTCGCTCTCGATCCCGTTGCCTTCGTCGTCGATGCCCTCCACGTCCGCCGAGTACTCGCCGAGGATCCAGAGCGCGACGCGGTAGACCTTGGCGAGCGCAATGTCCGAGAAGGAGACCATGAGCTTGTTGAGGATGGAGGCGCGCAGGTCCGGGTACGTCTCGCACATGGCGCGCACGAAGAGGATGACGTCCATGGCGCCGTCCGAGTCCAGGAACTCCATGAGCAGGTGCACCACGTGCGTGGCCACGTCCGGGAACTTGACGGCGCATGAGTGGATGGCCTGGATGAGCAGATGACGGTACTCGCCCGTCTTGGCGCCCCCTGCAGCCGCGACACCGCTCGTAGCGGGCGTCACCGCCTGCGTCTTGACGATCTCGCGCTTGAGATGCGCCACGACGTCGTCGATGTTGCGCACCGAGACGAGATCCATGGCGATCTCGAGCACCTTCTTGCAGATGTCGAGGCTGGGCGACGCCAGCGCGCGCAAGATGTCCATGAGGATCTCCTGCAGCACCTTGGTGTGGTGCTTCTTGAGGTCCGCGAGCCGGTCCAGCACGATCAGCTTGACGTTGTTGTCGCTCTGCGCGTTCAGCAGGTGGCAGTACGTCTTGGCGGCCGCGCGGACGGCCGTGGGCGCCGCCGACAGCGTCACGAGCGTCCATGCGGCCTCGTAACTGACCGCAGCCGACGAGGAGTTGAGCAGCTGGAAGATGCAGCGCACGAAGCGCGCCTTCTGGCTCGGGTCCTGCCGGCAGACCTTGCGCGTCATCTCGAGGATGACGAGCGAGAAGCCGTCGCCGAACTTGGGCACCTGGTCCATGGCGTTCATGAGGAAGGCCACGGCGCGGTCCTGCGCGCAGTCAAAGAGCATGAGGAACGCGTTGCGGCGCGCGCCGGCGTCCGTCTCGGCCAGCAGCAGGCGCTCAATGAGCTCGGGCGCCTCGGGGATGAGCGCCTCGCCGAACGTCTTGTACATGGTGTAGACCGTCATGACGGCGTTCTTGCGCACGTACGAGTGCCGGTGCTCCAGGTTGCTCTTGATGGCGTCCTTGAGCGGCTCCAGGATGTCCTTCTCCTTGATCTTGCACAGGAAGCGCAGCATGCAGCCGCGGATGTACTCGTTCGGGTGGTTCAGGTCGTTCAGCAGCGCGTTACACACGAGGATCATCTCGGGCAGCAGCTTGGGCGGCGCCGTGGGCTTCGTGGGGTCCCCGCCGACGCTGGACGGCGGTTGCTCGTACTTGGGCGCGATCTCCCAGAAGACCATGAGCAGCTTCTTGAGCGTGTGGTCGCTCTGCGTCGAGCAGAAGCGGATGATGTGCATGAGCACCTTGGGCAGCCGCTCGCCCTGCAGCAGCGCCAGGATGGCGCTCTTGACGGCGCGCACCTTGAGCTCCACCTTGGGCGACTCGAGCCCCTTGAGGATCTCCTCCTGGCTCGGGGGCAACGCCTTCTCGCTCGCGGACGCCGCCGGCAGCAGGATCGTGCAGTGCCGCTCGTTGCCCACGCCCGACATGCTGCCTGCCTACTCACTTGCTGCTACTGCTGTTGGTAGTGGCCGCTGCTTCGTGACGGCCGGGGATGGCGGCTCGGCTCGGCTCGGCTCGGCTTTTCCCTCCCCCTCGACGCGGTCGGTAGTGAAGCGGGCGGTAGATCCTTTCCTTCCACGCGGTCGCGTGTTGTCGCCGCGCTGAAATTGCTGAAGACTTGAGCCTTGCTAAATTGATGAACCGTTGAATAAATATTTGTATATATTACTTTCACAAGTAAACTTCACTTTGTTGACCTTTACTATTTGATATCTGCATTAAATTAAATTTGATTATGCATTCTAAACAATCGGCGGGTCGGCACAGTGGAAAAGGGGGAGATACACGTCGGCCGACCTGTGATTGGCAGATAACATGCAGACCCTTTTCATCCAATCATACAATCGACATTGGTGGCGAGACAACATTGGCCAAAACCGAGACGAAAATAACATGCATTTCCACCAATCATGCACGCCTAAATACGTCACACTCGTCACCTGCTCGCTTTGCGCACGTCGCGAAACGCAAGTAAACCATACTGAAACCCGCGCCGGTTGACGGATCCCCACATACAATCGCCCATATATTTCCATCCACCGACTCCGCCACCACACGCCGAGGCTTCAACCTCGCACGGCCAGTCCCCAAGCTGTCGCCAGACGCAGCCACCGACGCGCCCGCAGCGGCGGAAGACGCGCAGGAGCGAGCAGAACCCGGCGACATGGTCCAGGCCGAGGCGAGCGAGCTGTTGCGGCTGCGAGAGCCTCACCACCGGGCTAGCCACGGCGCTTGCAGCGAGGCAACTCGGTCTTCTCCGCCGTCAACTCCTTCCGGTGGCCTGGACGCGGCTGGCGCGCGCCTCGCGGGCTTTTCTCGGCGCTCGTGGCTGCTCTTCAGCCTCATGGGCGGGCTCATCTACGGCTACAACGTGAGTCTGGCGGCGTCGCTGCAGTACGTGCGCGACGACCTGGCGCTGTCTCCGCGCGCTGAAGAGACGGTGAGCGCCGCTGCGACGCTCAGCGACGCGGGTTCCATGCTGGCGGGCGGGCTGCTGGCTGACCGCTTCGGGCGCAAGGCCACGGCCATGTTCGCGTGCGCGTGCTCCATCACTGGCGCGCTGCTGGCGGGCATGGCGAGCGGCAGCGCCGGCTGGCTCGTGCTTTGGCGGCTCTGCTCGGGCGTCGGCAACGGACTCTCCATCCTGCTGATCCCCATGTACATCAGCGAGTGCGTCGACGCGCGCAGCCGCGGCGCGTACCTGGCCGTCTTCCAGCTGGGCGTCAACGCCGGCTGCGCGCTGCCCTACGTCTTCATGCTGCTCGTGGCCGAGAGCTGGCGCGCATGCCTCGCCTTCGGCAGCCTCCCGGCGCTCTACGTGCTCTACAGCTTCCACTTCTACTTCCCCGAGAGCATCCGCTGGTTGAGGTGGAAGGCCGGGACGCTGGATCTCGAGCTCGGCGACTCACTGGACGAAGAGGAAGAGCTGGGAGAGAGCGATGGGTCCGCAGCCACCAAGACGTCCGAGTGGAGCGCCAAGTACGACCAGGTCGCGGCGTCCGAGCCCGACTCGCCAGCTCCAACGGACCCGACGGTCCCGCTCTCAGCTCCAGTAGCTGCAAGTCGACGACCGCATGTGGAACTCGCAACGGGCGTGCTGCTTGCGTACGCCAACAACTGCGTGGACGCGTCGCTCTTCTACGGGCCCGAGATCCTGGCGTCCACGCGCGCGGGCTTGTCTCGACGCGACGCCAACGCCTTCGGGTTGATCTGCGCGCTTGTGGCGGTAGCCGCCGTGCTCGTGGCCGCTCGCTGGCTCATCGACCGCTTCTCTCGCCGCGCGCTCTACCTGTTCAGTCTGTCCATCGTCTGCCTCTGCTTCCTGCTCAGCGGCGCGTTGTTCGCGTGCTTCTCGGCCGAAGACTTCGCTCGCGACCCAAGAGCAGCAGCTGCAGTGATGATCGTCTTCGCGACGCTCAATGTGGCGGCGGCCGTCGGGCCCTCCGTCCTGTTCGTCGTCATCCTGAGCGAGCTCTTCCACGACCACAGCTACCGCGCGCGCTACATGAGCTACTGCACGTTCGCCATGTCGCTCATCTCGCTGCTCGTCAACGGCTCGCTGCTGTCGCTCTTCCAGGCCGCGGGCACCGCCGCCACCTTCACGGGCTACGGACTCTCGTACGTGCTCTGCCTCGGCTACTTCTGGGCCTTCCTGCCCGAGACCAAGCAGCGCCAGTTGCTCTGATCGGCCGATAGACTGGCACGCACTGGGGATTAGAATAGGGTTATCGTCAATCAACATGCAGCATCCGCTTCGCTTCGCCTTGGTGTCGCTTCGCTTCCGGTCTCCGCCGCGCGACGACGACGGGAGGAGAGACGGAGGCTGGTTGGCGGGCTATCGCCTCGATGGCTATCGCTTCAGGTGCTGACGGTCGGCGCTCGCGGAGGTCGGACGCTGCGTCTTGGGCCACTGGTGGCTCGCCGACTCGAGTCGGACGCCGTCGTGTTGGACGAAGCCGTCGTGGGCGAGTGCTGCGGGTCGGCCAGCGCTCCGAAGCGCACGACGTACCGCTCGTTCTCGTGCTGCAGACGCACCGACTGCTTCATGAGCTCCGTAAGGTGGTCGTTCAGCACCATGATCTTGTCCTCCTTGAGCTGCAGCAGCGCGCGCAGGTCGCGCGAGCGCTCGGGCAGCGAGTCCGTCGGGCCAGCGGCAGTTCCATTGCCTCTGTCAGTGCTAGTGCCTGTGGCAACGCCAGTCCTGTTGTTGCTGGCGCGCAGCTTGGCTTCCCGTCGGCGCAGCGCCTGCAGCTCCAGGTCCTTCTCCGTCACCTCGGCCGTCAGCTTCTCGATCTCCGTCACGAACGTCTTGGCGTCCGCCTTGCTCAGCCGGTTGTGCTTGAGCCTCGAGTTCTCGCCCTTGAGCTCCTGCACGCGCGCCTTCAGCTGGCTGTACTTGGTCTCCAGCTCACGCAAAGCAGCGGTCGCGTCGCTCGGCTCGCGCTCCTCCGGTCTCTTGTGCACACTCCGGTCGGCCGCGCGCAGCTGCCGGTTCTCGATCGAAAGCGCTGCCACCTTGTCGTTCATCTCGTCCATCTGGCGCTGCATCTCGTCCTCCGCAGCGCTCGCGCTCCTCCGAGGCGTCGTGCTCCGTCCACGCGGCGTCGAGCTCTGTCCACGAGGCGTCGAGCTCGCGCCGCGCTCCGCCTGTGCAAGCCGCTCCTTCAGCTCGTTGATCTGCTGCTCCTTCCGATGGATCAGCGCGTCCTGCCGCCCCTCGCGGTCCTCGAAGCTGCGCATCAGCGCCGTCACCTCCTCCACGTACTCGTGCAGCGCGTCGTCCAGCTGGAGATGGCTTCCGTCGCTCTGGTTCCTGCCCAGGTCGACATTCAGCCGACGCAGCTCGCGAGTGAACCGGTCCACCGCCGCCGCCTTGTCGTCCTCCAGCCGCGCGACCTGTCCAGACAGCGATTGCTCACGCTTCTGCAGCTCGTCGCACCGCTTCTGCAGTGTCCTCACCTCAGCGTCCTGCTGGCTAGCCGTTTTCGTCTTGTCGGCGGTACGTGGCCGCTGAGCACGCTCAAGTTCGCTTTGTAGACTCGCCACCTTGTGCTTTAGCTCGTCGATCGTCCGGCTCATCTCGACCTGTGTCTGTCGCGTCAACTCGCGCGCCTGCTGCAGCTCCGTCTCCTTGTTGTACAGCTCGTGCTCGCGGTCTTCCAGGTCCTGGCCGAACTCCTCGAACTTGTGGTTCAGCTGCTGCTCGGCAGCTGCCAGCGCGTTGCGCGCGATCTCCATTTCGGCCGTGTTCTGCTGGATCTCGCGCCGCATGTCCTCGATCTCGTCGGTCTTTCGCTCGAGCTCCGCGCGGATGCCGCTGTTCTCCTTGGCGGCTCCGTCGCATTGCCTCTGGAGGGACCGGAGCTCACGCTCAAGCTGCAGCTTCTCGTGCATAACGCTCTGGTCCTTGGCGGAGCGCGACTCGTCCTTCACCTGCATCTCCCGCTTCAGCTCCTGCACTTGCCTCTCGAGGGCCGCCGATTTGTCCTGATAAGCACGCAGCTCGCCACCGACGTCGCCCGACTGCTGCTGCTTGTCGGCACCCGCGCGGTCCATGAGGTGGCGCGTCATCTCCTTCTGCCGGTCGAGCTTGGCTTGCAGCTCCGCGTTGTCGTCCTCGAGCTCAGCGACCTGGTCGGCCTTGTCCTTCAGCTGCGCCATCGCGTCCTTCTTGAACTGCTCGTGCATCTGCCGGAGCTCTCGGTCCACGCTCTCGACGTGCGGGACACCAGAAGTCGCATCGTGCTGCGAGCTCTTCTCGCGCTCGAGCATGTCGATCGTCTGGTCCAGGTCCTGGATCACCTTCTCCTGGTTCTCGCGGTCGATCTTGAGCGCTTCGAGCTCTGCCTCAAGCCGCTCGCAGCTATGCGTAAGCAGCTCCACCTGCTGCGCCAGGTCAGTACGAGCCTGCTCCAGGTCCTCCGTGTCCTCGCGGAACTGCCGCTCCTGCGCGTCAAGGCGCGACTCCAACGCCGCCTGCACGCGCTTGGCGCTCGCCACCTCGTCGGTCACGCGCTGGTTCGCTTCCACCTTCAGGTTGTCCAGCTTACGCGAGTATTCGGCTTCAACCGCGCGCTGTGTCGCCCGCTGGCTCGAGAGCGAAGCCGTGGTGCTCTGAAGCCGCAGAGTCGACTCGAGCTCAGCCTTGTCCTTGATCGCAGCCTCGAGCCGCGCGTTGAGCTGCATGCCCTGGCTGCGCATCGACCGAGCGTCCTGCTCCAGCTGCTGGTTCTTCTCACGCAAGGCCTGGACCTCGCGCTCCAGGCTCTGCAACTGCTGGTGGCCTTGCCGGAGCTGCTCCTCGCGCTGCGTGAGCTGACTTGTGGCGTTCTGGAGCTGTGAACGAATGTCCTCGCTCGCAAACACGGCCTGCTGCTGCTGCGCCTCCATCTCCCTTGTCGCGTGGCGCATCAGGTCTTCCAGTCGAGCCTCGAGGCCGCGCTTCTCTTGCTCCAGGTGATTCACCCTCTCCAGAAGCATGCCCTTCTCCGACGCCATCGACTTGAGCTGGTAGTCAATCGCAGATCGCTCCGACCCGAGCGCCAGCAGCTTGCGGTTCATGTCCTCCTTTTCCAGGTATAACGCGCGGAGTTCGTTGCGATGCGCACCCTCTTGCTCGGACGCGCGGAGCTGCAGCTGGTGCGCTTCCTCGAGCTTCACGTCGGCTTCCTGTCGCGTGGCTTGGATCTGCTGCTGCAACTCGAGGTTCTGCTCTTCCAGACGAAGCCGCTCGCTGTGCAGCAGCTCCATCTCCTTGCTGCGCTCGCTGTTGGGGGCCAAGTACTGCTCGATCTGGTCGCTCATCTCGGTATTCTCCTTCCGCTTGAGCTCCAGCTCCTGTAAAGCCTTGTCCAGCTCGTGGTTCAGGCTCTCATTCGCGCGGTCGAACTCGTGTAGCTTGCTCTCCACCTTGTCGTACTCGGCGATCCACTTGGTGATCTCCTCCTCCTTGTCCGCGACGAGCTGACTCGACTCTTCCTGGAACTGCTTCTGCTTCTCCTCGAGCGCCGCGCGCAGCTGATCGTTCTCTTGTTTGAACTGCTGGAATTGGCTCTCGACGCGAGCGACAAACTCGCTGTGCTTGTTCTCGTATTCGCTCTTCTGCTTGTCCAGACTCTCCGCGTGGCCGGTTTCCTTCTGCGCGATCACCTGCTGCAAGCGCTCGCACTCCTTGTGGACGGCCTCGAGCTTCTTCGAGAGCTGCTGCACTCGCTCGCTCTCGACCTGCGTCTTCTGTTGGTGGAACTGCGCTTCCGCTTCCCTCAGGTTCGTCATCAAGCGGTTGATCTCCGCGCTCTGGCCCTTGTTGGCGTCCTCTAAGCTCCTCAGCTGGACCAGCACATCGTGGTGCTGCCGCTTCATCAGCTCGGCGTCACGTCCTTGCTTGCCGAACTGCTGCTCTGCCTCGCGCAGGTTCTCCGCCATTCGGTGGATCTCCGCGGCTTGGCTCGCGTTGATGCCTTCGAGTCCCTGGAGCTTGGCCACGAGCTCGCGCTTCTCGAGCCTCATCTGGTCCATCTCCTGCTGCACGACGGCCTCGAACTGCGCCTTCTGCTGCATGAACTGCTCCTCCATCTGCTTGATCGTCGACGACGCACCAGACTCGACCTCCGTCTGCTTGGCTGCCGCCTCCGTGGCCTCCCGCAGCATCGCCTCGTACTTGCTGCCCTCCGCCTCGAGCTTGTCTCTCAGCGCCTGGTTATCCGCCTCGACCGCCTGCATGTACTCCTGCATTTGGGTCAGCTCCTGCTCGTACTCGTCCAGGTTCTCCTGGTACTTCTTGCTCTCGCCCTGCAGCTGGCTCAAGCTGCCTTCGCGCTCGCCCATCTCCCGCCGCCCTTCGTCCAGCGCTTGCTCCAAGTGCTGCCTGTGCGACTCTTTCTCCTCCACGCGCTGTTTCCACGTCTCAACAGCCTGCTCCAGCTCTACCGCTCGGCTTCGCTCTGCTTCACACTGGCGCTGCAGCACCGCCGCTTGTCCCTCGAGCCTAGCGACCGCGTCGGCCTGCTCGCTAGTCTGTCTCCGCAGCTTCTGGTTCTCCTCCTCCAGGCGCGTGTACTCGTTCTCCAAGTGGCCCAAGTGCTCCGTGAACTTGCCGTGCTCCGTCTGCATCGCCGTGATGGCGTTCTCTCGCTCCCTCAGCGCGGCTTCCAGCTCGGCGGCTCGGCGCTTGAGCTCCACGTTCTCACCGCGTACCTGCTGGATCTGCATACCGCCAGTGTGTTTGAGCGCCTCGACCTCTTGCTCCGCGAGCCGGAACTTCTCCTCCCAGCTCTGCTTCTGCACCTGCCACTCGGAGATCTCGACCTCCTGCTTCTGGATGGTCTGCTCACACGGTAACCATAGTGTTAGCGGCAGGATCACTTAACGTTTGTATGCTAGGGACAGGTAGTTACCTCGCCGAGTTCCTGGATCAGCCCGAGGTTCTGATGGGCTTCGGAGATGGCTAGGTCGAGCTCTTTTTGCTGGTATCCACAAACCCGCCCCGTCAGTCACCGCGCTACAGTTGGTCTTAGTGTACCGCCCACGCACCTTCCAGTGGTCAATGTGCCGCTTCTGGGACTCGATGACGGACCCGAGCTCGGCGAAGCGCTGGATGATCATGGGCATGAGCGGCGACTCGCTCTTGTTCTGCTCCAGGAAGTGAAGAAAGTCGGCGAACGACCGCACGGCCTCCTTGACCTTGCCCGGCGAGTACCGCGCGGGCGACGCGAGCTTGCTGGGCGTGCTCAGGCTCGAGCCAGACGACGCCGGCGTCCTCTGTGGCGTCCGTAGAGGCGTCCGCCGGCCCGCAGAGGACGCCGACATGGCCTCGTCCGGCAGTAAAGTGAAGCGGAAGCCGTCGCCCGAGTGCTTGCGCCTCCGCTGGGCCGACAACTCGCTCTAAAGGGCGGCACAAGGGCGAGTGAGCGTGAGTGGGGCCTTTTCCCTGTTGAGAAAGGCGGCGGAAAGCGACGAGGGGAGACGTACCATTGGGCGGCCACGGCGAGCGCTTGTGGGCGTGGAGAAGCCGCGGGACGGGTCGAAGGCGTCGGCGGACGACCCGAAGTCGTCGTCTTGGCTGTTGAGAGGCCCGCTGCGGCCCATGTCGACGTCCATGGCGCCGCCGCCGACGCGCGCCATTTACGAGGGTCAAAGGTGCGAACTTCCAGGTTTAGGCGCGGTCTTTTTTCCCGCCATGTGAAGAGCAGGATAACGACAGTGTTCGACAAAATTGTAACCCCTCTCAATATTGATGTGTGACTGTCGTATCGGTTTACAAAGGGTGTACCCATTTCTCGGGGATCTCGAAACGACGCCGACTTCAAGAGATCCGACTCGTACGTTTGGCAATGGTTGTCGCTCTGACCCGCCCGCTGCTCCTGGCCTCGCTCCTTCTGCTGCTGCTGCTGCGGCCCACGCCGGCCGCGGCATCTGCCGCCACGTTCCCGGCGTTCCGTCCCGTCAACTGGTCGCTCGTGACGGCCGCAGCCATCGCCGAGGCCGAGGCGACGCTCTCCGCCCCGATCGGCTGCACGTGCGTCTCCACCAGGTAGGAGCATCGCCCTCCTCTTGTCTCGACCCTCACTAAAAATCTGACGGAGCCAACGCAGCGGCTCGGGTGACTGCGAGTTCTATGAGTGTCCGTGCGGCTGCGACCTGACGGCAGGAGCCTGCGACGCCTTCTGCTGCTGCGACCCTGAGTGTTCAGACGCGCAGGTGGCCGCGGCGACGGACAAGGGGCTGTGCCTCGCGGACGCCTCGGTCGCTACAACGATCGAGTACTGCTCGACGGACTTGAGCGCCGCGGGACAGCGCAGCACGCTCGTACGCCCGTTCATCGCCAACTCGCTGCTGTGTGTGGCCGTCGACAACAACGAGGTCGTCGGCGAGTTCTACGCGTCGCCGCCGGAGGAAGACGTGCCTGTCGCTACCGCCTTCATGCGCAATCCCAAGCCGTTGTCATTCACGACCGCAATCGCTTCTGACGCGTCAACCGACCTGCTATCGACGGCCATGAGCGCCACGAACACCAAAGGAGAGTACGAACCTGGAGACTTGATCAAGGTCTTTGTACCGGAGTCTTCAAGCAAGAACGTCCGCGGTCCAGTGCTGACTGGATTTGGCCCTGCGCTTGGCTCCAATGAGTGCTGGGATGGCGACCACGTGCGCTTCCTGGCTGACAGACAAGTCGTCACGTGCGTCCGTCGCGCCATCGACTTGTTGGCGGACTGTGAACGTACAGGCAGCTCGTTGTCGGTCGCCTCATTCGTCAACAGCGCGCTTCTAGCCGCGAGGTGGCCGAACGTGACGGCAACACTGGCTGGAGCGACAGCCGCGTCCGTCTTGACCATCACCTTCCAAGTACAAGAGCTCACTGACAACTCGAATGAGCTGGTGGCGCTCGACACTTCAGCTCTCCCGAGCTATTTCCCACACCCGAAGATCGGCACTACCGACGCCACGAACGTCAGCGTCTGCCGCGGAGTTCTCCACAAGCTGCACTTGACCATCGAGCACGACGGCGCCGGTCACCTCACGGGTATCAATGCGGCCGTCGTGATCGGGAGCGTCGACATCCCTCAGGACCAAGTGCCAGTGGCAATCGTGCAGTCCTTCAGCGTGGCGTTCTCAAGCTCACGGTCAGCCATCAGCTCGGACCAAGTCGCGCTGACCAACGGCAACCTCCACACGTACCCGCGGTCCGGGAACCCGGGCTACTGCATGCACTTGCCAGTCCGCGTGGGCGTCGTTGAAGCCAACACGACGCTCTCCAGCAGCAACAGCACCTCGGCAGACGCTGTGGTCATCTCGGAGATGACTGGAGGCCTGCAACTGCCAGGACTCGGCGACTGCGGCCTCGACATGAGGCTCGACACTTCTGCTGTCCCCTTGACCGTCAGCTTTGGCGAAGACTCGATGACCTCGTGCTCCCTGACACTCAACTCCGAGCAGTTCAAGACTCTATGCTCTCAGCCAGACCCGCTGCTCCCCTCACTCCGAGTCAACTTCACACACGTCGCGCGGTTCGGCAACGCGGACCCGTTCCTCGCGTCCGAGTGGCTCGAGCTCGCCTACGACCCGCCAACAACGAGCACCGCCGCGTTCGTCCAGTCCGGAGCGTCCGATCTCCAGTGCCAGGGCGTCACCACCGGTCTTCACCTCGAGTTTCTCGTCGCCAACGTCGGGCCAGCAGCCAACCCACAGCGCAAGATCGTCGCGGCTCGAGCATCGCACTCGACCGAGGCGTGGCACTTTTGGGTGTCAGGAGACGCCAACACCACCACCGCGACCTTCTCCCTCTACACGACCGTCAACTTTGTGTGGGCGGACAACGCCCAGCTTGAAGCTCTAGTCCCAGAGCCGCCGCCGGTCTGGTTCGCCATCCCCAGCGACGTCTTCTACCCGTTCATGCTCAGCTCGGCTCACAGCTTGAAGGCGTCGACCTGGACACTGCTGCTGGTCAACATCCTCGTCGGAGCACTGCTGCAGACCTGGAGCTCGTGACAAGCGGGGGAACCTGGCCTTGCATTGCTCGATTCGACTCGACTCTCCCTCTCTGTGCCCGGCGGGCGGCACTCGACAAACTACGGCACGCACACTAACAGTCAAGAGTCCCTTCCTCGAGGCGGACGGGTTCATACTAATACGATCACGCGGGATACGTCGGCGTCGACGGGTGCAGACTGTCGCCGTCATTGCCAGAGGAGGCGGGGGACAGCTCCCGGTCCGACAGGACGAAGCTGTAGCGCGGAGAGCTGTCGGCCGCCGGCTCGGTGAAGCTCCGACGCGAGTACGGATCGTACGAGAGCGACGAGTAGCGCTCCACGTCCACGGGCGAGCGCTGCGCCTTGACGTACAGGAACGACCCGGACTCCTCGGACGCGTTCGAGTGCAGCGAGCCGCGCGAGTCGGTCGGCAGCTCGTTCGTCACGGACAGCGGGCGGAAGCCGAACATGCCCGACTTGGCCACAGCCGGGTCTTCGGGCTTGTCTTCCGTTCGCCGCCGACGCCGCAAGGTCACGATGACCAGCGCGATCACCACGATGCCGCCGATGACGCCGCAGAAGATGCCGATGAGCGTCCCAGTGGACGACCCGGAGCTCGACTCGACGTCCGAAGACGAGGAAGAGGCCGGGGAACTCACTTGGAAGGTCACGAACGACGCCACATCCACTCGAGACGAATCGTCGCCGTTCGCAACGACCGCGTGAACCACGAGCGTGTACGTTCCTGGCGTCGACAGCTCGAGGTTCGTGACGGAGTATCGGGCTTCACCGTCGCTCGAGAAGTTGGAAGGCCGCGCAGAGTACAGCGTCGTCTTGTTGGCCGCGAAGGGGGAACATGACGCCGAGGAGGTGGCCGTGACGCCAGTTGTGTTGCACACGTAGACGTTCATCTGCGCGAGCTCGACGTACTCGTCGGTCGACGCGTTGACCACCGCCGTCAAGTTGATATCGGAGAAGACCGATCGCGAGTAGCTCGGTTGCTGGATCACGACCCACTCGAGCGCCAGGTTCGCGCTCGAAGCGATCAGCGTAGTGTTGGACGCCGACATGCTGACGGCGTAGGGGCAGTCGCTGTCTGACGCCAGGGCGTAGACGCTTGCCGCGTTGATGTCGACAGCGTCAGCCGAACCGATGACTTCCCAGCAGTAGGACGCACTGCCGTCCGTAGCGAACGCCTCGCTCTCCACTTGAGTCGCGACGTCCTCCTGCGTCGCCAGCATGTTGAAGTACGACGTGAAGTCGTAGCGCGCGTCGTCGTCCTCCGCTCCGAGAGTGATCTGCGCGACGCCAGAGTACCAGCCGGCTTGAGGGAGAACGATGCCGCTGGGCGTGAACGAGGCCACTCCGTCCGCTGTGAAGTTGCCCGACAAGGTCTTGGACGACACGTTCACGTCGTCGCTGTACTCGGTGCACGCGTCCTTGGACGTGCAGAGCTTGATGACGGCGCTCGCGACCGTGTAGTACACGCTCTCGTCGTCATCGCCACCGGTGACGTCCACTGCGATGAGCGGGGACGGCAGCAGGATCGAGGCAGACGAGTTGCGGACGAGCACTGCTGTCCAGTCGATTGTGGTCTCAGCGCCAGCTTGGACGACGTCGGGGCTGTCGACCGACACGGAGACCTCGCAGCCAGAGGAAGTCGCTAGTAGCAGCGACGACTCGAGCAGCGTGTCGTCTAGCGGACTCTGCGACGACATGCGGCAGTAAGTCGACGCCTTGTCGTAGACCCTAGCGGACGCATCACGAAGCGGACAGTTAGATCAGTCGGTACAGTCACATCGGAGTTATCCAGTCAAGACTCACATGTCGCCGTCGATGGCTTCCTGCTTGACGATTTGTACCTCCAAGACGGTGGCGAAGTAGTAGGCGATGGACGGGTCCGAGGCGTCGCCGACGACAGCGACGGCCGAGACCAACTGGGCGCCTTCCTCCGAGAACCACAGCTCGCCGATGGACGAGAAGTACAGCGGCTCGTCCTGGTCGTCGCCTGTGAAGTTGCCCGACAGGACGGACGAGAAGTTGCTGCCGCTTGTGGCCGTCGGGTCGCACTCGTCGCGCGCCGAGCACGTGCGCACGTAGCTCGCGACGACCTGCACCCGCTCGCCGGCGTTGTCCGGGCTGAGAGTGACGGTCGCGGGCGGCGGCAGCGGCATGTCCAGGTCGTTCGTCCCGCCCGGCGGGAGGGCGACCTCCCACAGCAGCGACAGCGTCGCGTTCACGGCGTACACGGCCGCAGAGGACACGAGCGACAGCTGCACGGGGCAGTCGCCGCCCGAGTAGGTGGACAGCACGGCCGTCTCGGCCGTGTCGACGAGCCAGCAGGACGTGACGCCGTCTTCTTCCGCGTCCTGGTCGGAAGAAGAGGCGGCGTCGGCCGTCACGAGTGCCAGAGCGAGCGCCAGCGCCGCGCGCACGAGTCGCATGGCGGACGGTGGCCGCACGGAGGTGAGGAGGGCGAGCACGGAGCTGGTCTCCCGCCCGACGCGTCGGTTCTTCTGGGCGGGCGGGCGGGCGAGCTCGCCGCGGACGTTGGAGTGCCTGCCTGCCTGCAAAGGGAAAGTGGCCGCGCCGCCGTTCCTTTCCCGGCGAAAGGCGATTCACTGGGCTTGAGTATGGAGGTTGCCGTTACGGGCAGTTAGACTTGGGAACTGTAGGGTGAGAGATTGGAAGCTGGGCGGGTTGAAGGCAGCCAAGACGAGTCCCACCGTGAGGTGTGAAGGCAATGGTCGTTAAAAACAGGTGAAAATGCTATTCAGTGGCGGCAATGACTGGAGAGAGTGGTTGACACTGTCCGTATCGAGAGGTTTCCGCGCTGATACGGAGCGGATTCGTCCAGAGCGTAGTTTACGAGAAGTGGCGTAGTTTACGTTGGGCATACTCACTCCAAGTGACGCGACAAACAGCCATCACGTGACAGAGAACGGCCATTCGAGCGGGCTCCGATGTCACATCATCGGTCTCCCGATCAAGTTGAATTGTCCGTTTCATCATCGGCTGCTGGAAGGCTCGCACCGTTTTCATCCGAACCTGCGGCATTAATGCACTCACGAAAACTCGGTGAAGACCCCACTGAAGCACTCGTCGTGTTCTCCTGGTCGAGGGGAATCGCACCACCCACCACGCTTCTAGATGAGACTTGAAAAATCCCACAATTTTGTGAACTGCATCTCCTAAACTTACTCGAGCTCCAACGGTACTTCTTGCAATCACTCTCTTGACATTGATGTAGCCCACACCAACCTCTTTCGCCAGCTGGCGGGTCAGCACAAACGCCTGCTGTGTCCGAAGCACTCGACCTTTGTTGGAGCCAAAGTCACTCACACCGCGCGAACTGGCGCTCTGTCTTCTTTTTATATGGCGTTCAGTATGCCCCACTGACTCGGTGGGGTCGTCGCCCGGCCACAGTAAAGTCACCACACTCGCCGTCTCCATTACGCTTGTTGCGCAGGCCTTTCGCCGCTTCCGCCCTCGTCCCCCGCCTCCCCGCGCTTCCCCGCGCGCGGCATCTCGCCCCCTGCGCCGCATACGCCGCCCCAGCCTTCTCCACGAGCCGAGCGCGCGTCTGCTGCCCCTGTCCGTGGTCTTGCGAGTCGCGAGGGACGACTGGAAGCCCGGGAAACGCCTGGTTACGTGAGGTCGACCGACACTAGAGCCATCGCCGCAGCAGCAACGCGGTAACCAAGCGGAAGGAGCGCCGCCGACCGCGCGTCACACACACTAGCAGCCATGTACGTTATGCCTCGGTCTTTGCGGGGGGGGGGAGCGGCGGTAGACCTGACTGAGGACTGGTGGCTCTCAAATGCAGGACGGTGTTCAAGATGGACGGCAGCACAACGTACTGCTACTACCTGGGCGAGAAGTACTCGCAGGAGCTGCCGAGCGAGGACGACGTGCTCGTCTCGGCCACGGGCTCCAAGTGCCCCGTCACGATCCGCGTCGACGTCGCCGATGTGCTCACGCGCAACGAGATCATCCCGATCCGGTACACGGCGACGCTCGACACGTCGGGCGCGGACGTCGACTTTGAGTTCCCGGACCCGATCGTACAGGTTGCGGTCCCCTCGTACTTGGCCAGCAACAGCTCGAGCTCCGGCAGCACCAGCGACGCCACGTACGACGTGCCGGTGGCCAACGTCGTCATCTGCGACTGGCGCACGTGCGACCTGTTCACGTCGGCGGATGACTCGTCCAACTACTACTCGTCGAGCAACAACCCCAACAGCTTCGACAGCTCGGTCGCCGTCTTCGGCTCGCAGGAGCTCATCCTGCCCAAGGACGGCAAGTACACGGGCTACGTGCACCTCGTGGTCAACGTGGCGGGCAACTCGCGCGCCGACTTCGTCACTTTCTTCCCCGTCCAGATCGGCGACGTCGCGGGCACGGCGCCGTCCAGCATCGTCGCGGACGGCACCACCACCTACTGCTGGACGGCCAAGGACGCTTCTCCATTCGACCCGAGTGTCTCGGGTGCTCTAACAGTGCGCACAGGCGACAACTGCCCTGGCGCCATGTCCATGGGGCTCTCGGCCACGTCGCTATCGGTCGACGACACCATCAACATCGCCTGGAAGCTCGACATGTCGGGCGTCACGACGGACGACTCGACGCTCATCGGCGAGGTGTCGACCTCGGACGCGGTCGAGGACCCGCGCACTGGCGTCTGGTCCGTCGTGCCCGTCGCCGTCTTCAGCGGCTGCCAGAAGAACGTGGTCGGCGCCAACTGCTCGACGTACTCTGGGGACGACTCGACCACGTTCGACATCGCCGAGGTCGACAACTCGAACCTCACGAGCGACGCCGTCACCTACTCGGCCAACTACACCTTCACCGACTCTGGCCAGTACACGATGATCGGCCGCGTCGCCATGCTCACGGTGGACGGCGACCGGCTCGACATGGCCGTCTACTCGACCGTGACCGTGTCCGTGCCCGACGGCAGCTCCACGAGCAGCGTCTTCCTGTACGTGGGCGTGGGCATCGGCTGCGCCATCCTGCTGCTCGGCCTGCTCTTCTGCTTCCTGCGCAAGCGTCGCAACAAGGTCAACACGAAGAACATCCCGTTCCGCGAGCCGACGGCGATCCTCGCGACCGGCCGTGAAGGTCGAGGCAGCCAGTACACGGTCGCGTCGTCCAACTTCCTCACGCACAAGACACCATCGCAGCACCGCGGCACGACGCAGCTCAGCGGCGCCGGGTACACGAGCAGCGACCCCAACTCGATCGTGCTGAGCGATTACTCGGTCGGCGGCCAGCAGAACTACTACGCGCAGCCGTCGCAGCAGCTCTACGGGCAGCCGGGCGAGCAGCAGGCGTACCACGAACCGCAGCAGGCTCATCACCAGCAGCAGTACAGCCACAACCAGCAGCCGCAGCAGCGCGGCGACGAGTCCTTCTCTCTCGACCCGTACGACCGCGCGAGCTTCGCGGACCTGGCGAGCGAGAGCGACGCCGAGTCGGTCTCTCGGCCGTCCGACATGGCCAAGTTCTCCTTCCAGTCGGGCTTCGACGACGAGACCGAGTGGGAGTACGACATGCGGCCGACGCACGAGATCCTGGGCAACCTCACGGGCAGCAGCGTCGAGTCGACTAGCCAGCTGAGCGACGTGTCGTCCGAGGCCGACCTGCACCGCGGGACCTTCGACCTGGCGCGAGGCATGCCCATCCTCGAGGAGGACGTGGACGTGGACGACAGCCAGCACCGCGAGCGCGGGCTCAGCGGCGGCAGCAACGACCCGCGCAGCACCTCGAGCTCGCGCTGGACCATCAACACGCACTAACTACCAGTCGTCACCATGTGCGCAAGGCGTCGAAAGGAAGACGTCGAAGGCCAGTGTTGTCCTGCAGTTTTGGCGGCCGGAGGTCGAGGGTCGGCAGCCACCGAGTAGTATGTATAAAGACGGGGAGCGGCGACAAATGTGCGAGCGATCGCAGTTTTGACCTCACAAGCAAGGCCGCCGTCCTGTTCATAGATACCCGACGCTCCCAGGTCTGAAGCCTCACACGGAGATGTACGACCGCGGCTGGTTCTGTGTAGCGTCGGCGGGGCTCGCGGCTTCGTCCGCGGCTTCCTCAATGGCTCCGTAGGGAAGCGAGACGGACGAGGCCGTGCCGTCGTTCGAGATGGACAGCAGACCAGCCCGCTCGACCGCCGAGGTGCTGGACGGCGCGCTGAACTGTGGCGGCCGCTCAGACGACGAGTACGAGGACGACATGGACTCTCGGCGGCCGCGCGCCTTGCTGGTCGACACTGCGTCCGGGTGGACCGACAGCAGCGAGGATATTGAGGCCATGCGCGCCGTCTCAGCCGCGAACGTCTCGACCTGGCCCACCGAGTGGAAGTGCGCCTGCAAGATGACCTTGAGCTCGTCCTGGATGTTGAGGATGCGCGCCTCGAGGTCCACGTCGTTGGCGTCGACGCCGAACGGGCACTCGATGGACGCGGCCGCGTGGTCGAGCGCGAAGAGCAGCAGACCTGCGACCCAGATGTAGAGCGCGGCGAGGACGCCTTCTCGAGTGGCTAGCGTGGCCGCAAGCAGCGCCAGGTAGCCGACGAGACTGGCGTGCAGGATCTGCGCCACGTTGAACGGGATGGGCACGTTGGCCAGGTTGAAGACGCGCGTGTACATCTGCGGGAGCACGGAGACGATGCGGTTGAGCTCCACAGCCTGGTGCACCGTCACGTAGTTCTTGCGCAGCGCGCGGTGAACCGTGCGGCGCAGCCAGAGCTCGACGATGGCGGCGCGCAGCTTGTTGGCCGAGCCCACGACGTTGCGCTCGCGGTTCCACGTGTGCTCACCGAGCGACAGCACGTCCGTGGACCCGAACTCGCGCGCCTCCTTCTCCGTCAGCAGCTGCCGCAGCTCGAGCGGCGCGTCGTTGCCGTGGCAGTCGTGGAAGACCAGCGACACGTACAGCAGGATGTAGCGCTTGACGTCGCGGATGAACTGGCACTTGTTGCGCACCTGCGCGCGCTCCTCCTTGCGCGAAAAGTGCACGAACGCGCACGCCGTGGCGGTCAAGCACCGCGCCGCGTCCGCGATCGCGCCGACGTCCTCCACGCCGCGGCGCCACTGTTGAGCGGCGGAGAACAGCCGCAGGCCCAGCAGCACGGCCAGGAACGCCGTGGAGGCTGCCAACGCGTCCTCGCGCATCGGCAGCGTCTCGGCAGGCAGCAGCGCCGGCCACATGAGCCGCGCCAGGGCCAGTGTTGCGGCGAGACCAGCCGCCAGCGCGCTGCGCCATAGTGTTGAGGGTTCAGCGAAGGACGAGCCGGTGGCGTGCGCCAGCACGCGCCACAGGCTGTGGTTGCTGTAGTAGATCATGTTGACGAGGGCGAGGAGCGAGGGCCGGGGTGCCGAGTGCTTCAACGGGGAGAGTCGCCGACTGCTTGGGTGTGTGTGTGGAGGCTCGCCATTTTGAACATCGAAGAAACGGGAAGTTGGGAGTACCGTGATGGACAAAAGTATTTGATTCCTGGTTCGCGGAGATGAAACGGAGCCAATCAGCGGCCGCGGTTCGGATCAGAGTCTGATTCGATCCTTGTTGCCTTCTGATGCCAGTGTTGCAGCCACAAGTCCAAGGTGGCAGGCATTGAAGCCGCCATGGGTGGGAAGGCAGCGCACTTGTGTGAATGCGATGACAAGCGGCAGAGAACGTATGAGTCACAAGGAATGGATGGCATCTTGGCATGGTCGGTCGTCGACCCAGACAGCACCTTTATACAGCCAGCGGCATGCCAGGGAACGATCAGTCGCTTCTTCTCTGGACTCGATTGCAAACTATTCTGGATCAAATCCAGAGTATGCCTTTTGTTGAAAGCGAATAAATTCAGGACTTTTCTTCTTGAAGGCAAAGCGCACTGCCATTTCCTCACAGGTCAACCAGGTCAAGAAAGGACGGAGACGGGAAGCCATGCCGCGCTGCGAGCACTGCGCGCGTCCGCTGGACGTCGAGGCGGCCCACGCGCCAGGTACATGCGCGCTATCCCGCTCTCTATCATTCGGTGCCCACACGAGGACTGACGGCGCTGGTACAGGGCCTGCGCTTGGCGAATCTTATGTGCTGCTTCCGACCGCGAGCGCCTCTCGCAGCATGCTGCTCGCGCACAAGCTAGCCCCGCTTTCGGGCTTTGCGGGGGTCTCTGGACCCGATGACGGTGGTCCGGTGCTCGGTGAGCTGGGCGAGGACCTGTACGCGAGCGCGCGCTACAACCTGTCGCTCCGCCAGCAGCAACTGCAACAGCAACAACAGCAGCAGCAACAGCAGCAGAGAAGACGCGGTTCCCCCGCTAGTAACCGGCGCGAGGGGCCGCGTGGAGCGCTGGGAGCCAGCGGAAGGGGCGGACTGGCCGATAGCGCGCTGGACGTGCCGATTCTCGCGGATCTCAACCGACAAGTCCAGTTGCTGACAACGCACCACACGCTCTGGTACGTCGTCCATGAGCCTCTGCTTGACGCTATCCACGCTTATTATACGGCAACTCACGCTTGACTGTCGGCCTGCAGTGCTGGAGCACCCGTGACGACGCCAGTGTGCAAGGAGTGCGTTGACGACATGCTCCAGCTCATTGACAGGTTCGTAACTCCCGCTAAAGTGAAGAGCGCTGGCACGTTCCGATCGTGCTGGTCAGCTAATTCAATCGGGATGTGTTGCGGTGGCGGAGCAGCCAAGTGGAGCTGGCGCGTTACGAGAAGCGGTGCTTTGCTGGTTACCTGCACTCGTCCAGCCCGACCGCTCGAAGCGAGGAAGTCGACGCGATGGTTGACAAAGTCCGCTTTGTACGACGCATTCACCCCGCCTGCTGCCTTCTTGTGGCTGGTTAGAGCTTGACGGAGGTGACGTGATGTATTGATGTCGCATAGTACGACCAAGAAGCCAAAGAGCTGGAGGAGAACCTGGCCATGATGGAGAAGGAGCGCGCGGAGATCGCGCAGCAGCAGGAGGAGCTGCAGCTTGAGGAGCAGGCGCTCGCCCAGGAGGAGCTGGCGCTCTGGGAAGAGCTGAACGAGCTGCAGCTGGAAGAAGAGGCGTTCCGCGGGATCCGGGACATGGCGATCGCCAAGATCGAGGCTGCCGAGACCAAGGTCGCCAGCGCAAAGTACGTCAACGTCCTGAACGACATGTTCACGATCGGAGCCAGCGGCGTGTACGGCACGATCAACCAGTTCCGCCTCGGCCAGTCGGCTGCGCAGCCCGTCGAGTGGAACGAGATCAACGCGGCGCTCGGTGAGTGCGCGTTGCTCCTCCAGACGCTGGCCAACGTCGTCGGCTTCGACTTCTCCGAGTACGTGGCGCTGCTGTTACTGTCGGGGTCAGTCTACTTACAAACACTGCGCGTGCATGACCTTGCAAACCCCGCCTAAAGCTTCAAGCTGGTGCCGCTGGGAAGCTTCTCGAAGGTGATCCGAACGACCGACTTGCGCATGGAATACCGGCTGCACGGGTCGGACCACGACAACTTTGCCGAGTCGCACCTGAACCTGGGCCTCGGCGCGTGGGTCATCTGCCTCGGCCAGCTCGTGGCGTTCGTGGAGGCGCGGGACCGGTCCATGCGCCTGCCGTACAAGGTCTCGAAGCACTCGGTGGGCGGCTACTCAGTGCTGTACCTGCGCAACAAGCACAGCGAGTGGACCAAGGCCCTCAAGTACGCGCTCACCAACTTGAAGTGGCTATTGGCGTGGGTGTCCGCGCGAGGATACGCTTCGACCAACGCTCCTCGCGCACTCCCGACACCAAGATGAGGTACTGGTAGGAACCCAAGCGCGACACAAGAGGTAGGAAAACACACAGCATCCACTGGTATTGGATGAGATCTAATGGCGTAGCATGTACAGCACGTGAGGCGAGCAAGCTGCACGCTTCCTCGCCGCCACGAAGAATAATCGATCGGGTGGTGCAAAACTCGCCCACGGACACTCCTGACTCGCGTGGATGGACTGGCACTGGTCTCGAAGGGGGACTCGGACCCGCTTCAGCTCGATTGGGGTCTTTCGGTATGGCACATGTGGTTCGTTCGGTTCATAGTGGCGAGCACGTCGCCGATCTCCAAGTCCAGTCCAATCCAGTCCAGCGCCGCGCTCTTCACTCGTCCAAGCAGCTTCCCCTGGTCATCTAAATAGAGAAAACGACGACGGCGGGGACAGGTGCGGACGTGCGGGCCTCTTCCAAGCGCGCTAGCCCATCAGGTCCTCGATCGTGACCGCTCGGCGCTTGCTCGGGGACGCCGCCGACTCGCCAGACGCCGTCATGGTTGGCGGACTCGACGGTTGGCTCACGCTGGCGAACGGCCGCTTCTTATCGAGCTTGAACTCGACGTTGAGGTTCAAGTTGCTCGGCCCGGCGGTCGGCTTGGCGGCGGTCGGTTTGACGGCGGTCGTCTTGTGCTTGGAGGTAGTCGGACTCTTCTTGGCGATGCTTGATCCATCCACCGGATCGACAGCGTCATGGGCACCGACGAAGAAGTGGAGCAGCAGGTTGGCGTCGTCCTGCAGCGACTCGCCGTCCGGGCCGATGAGCCGGATCGTGTTGTTGTCGCCCGGCCTGGCGAGCGGTGGCGGCTGGATGGCCGAGAGCGACTCGAGGAAGTGCTTCTCGAGCACGGCGAGCTCGTCCCGCGCGTGCAGGATGGCCATGCGGTTCTCTGGCGAGCCCTCGAGCGCGCGGAAGATCTGCTTGCCGATCGAGCTGTTGCCCTTGAGCTTCTTGGTCACGCGCATGGCCTCGCAGTTCAGCCGCTTCGACAGGTACCAGCGCAGCGACGTGCCGTCCTCCACGTCCAGCAGCCCGCGCTTGAAGTAGTGGATGATCGTGTTCGTGAACGCCTCCTCCTCGGGCGTCCACTTGCCGCTGCGCAGCCCGGGCGAGCACTTGGACTTGGTCGACCGCTTCTCCCGCCGCGGACCGTTCGTCGGCCCCTTGCTCTGATGTCCGCCGCTACTCCGGCCGGCCGGCATCGAGCCTGAAGCGCCACCTCCTCCGCTACTGCTCAGCCCACGGACCGCGATCACTCGCGGTTCAACCCGGTTACTCCGCTCTTCGCCGCGCTTGACCACCGACACCTGCGTCTGTGGCGGCGGCGTCTGCTGTTGGGAGTGCAGACCGAGTGCTCTCGCGTCGTGCGCGTAGTTCTCCTGGTCGCTGTTGCTGCTACTGCCGCTGCCGCTGGGCGAGAACGCAGGGTTGGCGTACGCGTCGGCCGCGGCCGCTCCCGCCGCCGAGGCCGCCGTCGATCCCGCCGCGTGCAGGTCCCGACTCGTGCGCGGGCTCGCGTTCATCATCGACAGCATCGTCTCGTCCGCTATTTTTCCCGCCTCGTCGGTCGCTTGGTCGGTCGACGGTAGGTAGGCCTTCGCTTCAAGCCGGTGGGCGTCTCCGCTCCGTCGAGGCGTTTGAAGTTGGCGGATTCTCGACTACGAGCGCTTCAAGTACAGCCAGTCCAACCCTTTGGGCGAGGAGAGAGAGCCCAGCCCAGCGTCAGCTCCGCCATTCAACGCGTATTGCAGAAAAGGAGCACCCCTCGACATGTCTTTCTCTCTCTCTCTCTCTCTCGCTGTCACTCGCGCCCACTAAGGACGCGAGGAAGGCGAGGCGGAGAGGGGAGAAGACCGTCAAAGCAAGCAACGCACTCCAGTCACTCACTCGCTCGCTTTCCCTCGCTTGGTGAGTGATTCTCCGCGCGTCCTGCGTCCGTCTCCTTGGCCGGCCTGCTTCCACCACAACCCGCCACACAGCATGAGCGTTAGCATCCGGTCCTCACTCGCTCCTGCACACGACCGGGAGGCGCGACGTCCCCCAACCGCTTTTCCTCGCCAGCTGGGCGATCCGCTCTTCGCCTCCCCAACGACTGGCGGAGGCGGCGAAAGCATACAAAGATCAAGTCAGCGACGAGACCCCACCTGTGCTTGTTTGCTTCTCTCTCTCTCTCTCTCTCGCGGCTCGCTGGGGCTTCAACGCGCCTTGGGGAATGACGCAGCCAGCAACTTGAAGCGCGCGGGAAGAGCGGCGTGTCGTGCGATCGCTTGGCAGGAACTTCTCGATCTGGGCGTGGGCTGGCGGCCGCAAGCTTCGCTTCCGGCTTCCGGTCCTGACCCCCGTACCCTTTCGCATTTTGAGTGGTTTTGGCCAATGACAGTGCGCAGAAAGCATTTATCGCCAATCGAAGCAAGTTGAAGTTGATCTTTTTTACCAATGAGAGAGCAGAACGGGAACAACTTCAACTTGGCCGGCCGCCCCCGATTTACATTGACTGAGGGCAAGCAAGCCCTTGGTTCACCCCTCTCGAAGAACAGCGCGAAGAAAAGAAGCGGCATCAGGTGCGGAGAAGGAGGGGAGGAAATCAGCGCGAGGCTGGCGATAGTGGGCCGTGCTTCGTTTGGATGTGAAGCCACCCAGCCTGCCTGCCTTCCTGCCTGCTACATGGGCTCGGATTGCATGAGGAGCGGCAAATGCCGACGGATTTGCTTTTCGAGGCGGTGCGGACAGGTTTGGAATGCTGAGAGCAGTCAAAGCTGAAGATCTCGCACGACGCAGTGGAAATTCGGCTGGCACAATTGGACGATGCGGTTTAGGCAGACCAACCAGCTGGCTGGAACAGAAAACACAGTGGAGTCGGATGGGTCGGAAAAACAGGATATTGCGCCTATTCTGCGATCTACGCTGTAGTCTTTCGGAACTTTGACTGTATAAGCAAGGACAATGGTCCTAGGAACAGGTAACATTCCCTTCGAAGGACACATCATGCCTAGTGTTGCATCCTGCGTGTCGCGCCTAATTCAAAAGGTCTGTCACAAATCAGGCTAAATTCTCGCTTTTATGACCGACTTCTAGGTTGAAGCGCTCCGTATGCCATCACCTCGACAGCCCAGCAATACAACGCGGCGACCGTATGATCAGCTGATAATGCCGCTGTTCAGTACCATTCTGCAGGGCAGCCATCCAAACCACTAGCTCCGACTGGCCAACCCAACGAGGCTACCAAAAATACGATACGATTTGCCGCCTGGTGGAATATCTCGCACATCTTGACGAGGATAAGACGTTCGCTGCTGGTTAGAAGGTGCTCCGCTCCGATTCGGTATCCACGCTAGCGAGGGCACAATGCAGCTTGCATGCGCCACATTTGCCCACTCGGTTCCAGCTCGAGTACGAGGGTGATACCGAGGCGTCCAGCGCGCCACCGCACGCTTCCGCTTCGAATTTGGCGCGCCAAAGGCGTTGTGCTGGAACGAAAAAGGCGGCGACAGACGGCGAGCACCGCCGAAAGGCATCGCTCAGCCAACGTGATGCGACCATGGAGCGAGGAAATCGCTCAAACGATGGGAAGGACAGCCGCCGTGACGACCTGCCTGCCGCCGCGCCGCACAAGCTCGAGGTCCTGCTCAGACCACCGCACAGTTCCGCGATGGTTTCCGTAAATACATTCAACCGTACCAACCAACAAAAGGCGGAAAAGAGTCGGCAGCTGGATAGTGAAACCGGGTCAGGCGCTTCCATCGATCTCGCTGCGTCGCTTCAAGATCCGCTCGCTTCAACCTCGCGGTTTTCATCCAATCGCCTCACGTAAATCTCTTTTTAACCAATCAAATAGCATGACACGTCGATGCAACAGCCAATAGAAGCTCGTCACTCCTGACGTGGCGTCTTCAAGGCCAAGTCAACCGTGAGACCGTTACCAGCCAACCAGTCTCCATAATCGAGCTCTCAGCAACGCCTACCTCCCCGCACATCTTCTCCCAAGCATGGCGCTGCAACCTCTCTGCAACCATAGCCCTTGGAGGCCGTTCGCGGCCTCTTGCACGACCTTCTTTCCGCGTTCCGGTCTCGTTCGCGGCCATGATCGGAGACGTCCAGGCACTCGTTACAGCATCAAGAGCGAACCGTAGAAGATCCGACCCGCTTCTCCAGCGTCTCCACCCCTCCCGAGCCTCCAAAGCCACATCACAACCGCTTTTCCGCCCTCCTGCTCCTGTCTCCAGCCTCTCAGTCAACCATGTCGTCGGCTGCCAACGCCAACGCCACTGAAGCAGCGGCGTCCACTCCCAGCCCCGCCGAGGTGCAGGCCATGCGCGCCATGATCGCGTTCCTCACGTCGCGCTTCCACACGTTACAGCTCTTCCTGCTGGCCGGGTACGGCATCATGTTCCTGCTCTGCGTCGTGCTCATCTGGTACCTGCGCGTCAATCGCAGCTCGGCTCTCCGTGGTGACGCATCCGCTGCTCGCAAGATCATCCTGCCGGCCTTCGAGCCGCTGCTATGGGTGCTCGCCGTCGCCACGGGCATCTACACGGGCTTCTTCTGCGTCGCGCTGGCCATCGAGCTCTACACATACGAGATCTCCAAGCTCGCGACCGAGGTCTTCTACTCGGGCCGGCAGTTCGTCTTCCTCAGTGTCGTCGTCTTCATGCTGCAGAAGAGCGTCTCGGGCCCGGCGCTCCGCCGCTCGCTGCTGCTCAACTTCGTGCTGGCTACGTACACGCTGCCCGTGGCGTGGCTCATGGCCAGATACCGTCCCAAGTCCGAGTTCTACGCAGTCATCACGACCGCTCGGGCTCCCATGCTGCTGCTATACACTTACATCCTGATCCGTCCGCCCCTCCGCGCCAGCAAGCGCACGCTGCGCGAGTTCTGTCTGTTCGCGTACGTCTACTACGCGCTCCTGTTCACCTACAACCATATGTTCCATCAGGACAAGCTCGAGGCGGGCTTCATCCTCACGTACGCCAACTTGCTGTGCGGCTCCATGTGTCCGCTCGTCATCTGGCGCGTGCTCGTGGCCGACACACAGCACTGGCGGGGCATGGGGCAGCGCGCCGTGGGGCTCCAGCGACTCTTCCAGCAGAGCAACCGGCTCCAGGAGCGCGTCTCGTCCAAGGGGCTGCACGTGCTCATCGAGATGCACCGCAAGTTCATCATCGACTTCGCCTACTTGGAGCTCAAGACGCGCATCGGCACTGGAGCCAGCGCCGTCGTGTTCAACGGCGTGCTGCGCTCGTCCACGCCGGTCGCCGTCAAGGTGTACACGCCCGTGGAGATCACGGACGAGACCATCACGGGCTTCTCGCAGGAGACGGCGCTGTGTGGTGCACTCCACCACCCGAACATCGTGCGCTTCTACGGCATGTGCATCTGCCCGCCGACCATCTGCCTCGTGTCCGAGCTGTGCCAGGGCAGTCTCGAGGACGTCATGTGCGCCATGGCTCGGCGCAACAGCTCGCACGAGCTGGCCGACAACCGGCAGCAGGTGCTCATCAACATCGCCTACATGCTGGACGCCGCGCGCTCCATCGCCTACATGCATAGCTTCCGGCCGGCCTTCCTGCACCGCGACATCAAGCCGGACAACTTCCTGGTGGACCGCGAAGGCACCGTCAAGCTGACGGACTTTGGCGAGTCGCGACCGCTCCCGAGGGAGCAGGTGGCGGCTAACAGCAACGGCATCAAGCACACCGAGAGCAACAAGAAGCTGGTGCGCCACACGAGCGCTTTGAGCGAGGTCAAAGCCGCTGGAGAGCGCTTGAGCGCCGTGGACATCCAGATCGACGTCGTCCCGACCATGACTGTGAAGGGAACGGTTGACTACATGGCGCCGGAGGTGATCAACGGCCGCGCGGGAGTCGCCGCGTACGGAGAGGCCGCGGACGTCTTCTCGCTCGGGATGACCATGTGGGACGTGCTCCACCCCGGTGAGGACAAGTATCCGGCGGCGAACGGGAACCACTTCCGCGTGTTCGAGCTCGTGACGAGCGGTCAGCGGCCGGTGTGCGACGCGGACGTGCACCCGAGTCTGCGTGCTCTAATGGAGAGCACGTGGCATGAGAACGCGAGGCTGCGGCCGTCGGCGGAGAACGTCGTGGCGATCCTAGAGAGCGTCCAGGAAGAGGTCTGCGCCGCCTTTGCCGCCGAGATGATGGCCGACTTTGAGGACGTGACGCTATTGGGCAAGCCGGACGCCAAGCCTTTCACGTCGGGGATTGAACACAGCTTCACAGGCGAGCAGGGCGTCGAGCAGATGCAGCGCCTCAACTTCGTGCGGTCCACTGGCGAGGCGCTACGTGTGGGCAACGCGCTCATGGACGCCGGCCTGCTGCACCATCAGAAGCACTCGCGGCCGTTCGAGAACTCGGGCGCCGTCTACTTCTTCGACGACGAGAACGTCAACCTATGCCAGCCGTTCGCGGGCAAGACACTCGGCGCCATGGCCGAGAATGCCAGCGCGACTGGCGATAGTGACACGACGGCCAGCTCGTCGCCTCGCCGCTCACGGCACCATTCACGTGGCACTGGCGGCCGATCAACGACGAGCAAAGGCCGATCGACGCGCCACCGCTTGGAGATGACGATCGCCGAGTCCGAGTCGACCGCGATGCTCACGGACCACGGCTCGTGTCTGTGTCGGCGCCTTGGGCAGCGGCTGGAGGCGCCCAAGGCCGCGACGCGCCGCCGGTTCCGCGGCAGGAGGAAGCAGGCCAGCGAGTCGGCGTCTGCGTTGGCATCTCGCTCCGAGCAGCAGGCCCAGCTGCAGACGCGCCTGCTGCTCGCGAGCTACGACCCGATCGGCCCCAGCGACCGCGACTCGAGCGACTTTGACGACTTTGACTTACTGGCCGCCAACGGAGTAGGCGCTTAAGTGGGTAGTGTGGATACGGAGGAGGGTGTGAATCTATAAGATGCATGCGGTTGTTGAAGCTTTCCGCAGCCAAGGAAATGGATACGGCCACATGAGACGCGTCGCATCATGTGCGCCGTCTCAAACGATGGGTACAAAACAGGCCATACTCCTGTCAGGTGAGCGGCAACGGTGGCATACAATTGGCAAGAGTATCCATTGCGGACAACTTCAACATCAATAAAACACCTCGAAGCTTTGTTGCCCTTTCCCGGAAATGCTTTCTTTCTCCGCCAAGATCAGTCTGGAATCCTCCGAGTCAAGGGAAGGCAACCTGATGGCGGCGGACGACGCTCCTTCGACGCCGCGCCAGGCGTTCGTGCGTATGGAGGACAGCGAGGCGGTGACTGCGGTGCCTCGGCGGTCGTCGGTGCGGTCGTCGGCCGAGATCGTGGCGGCGACCGAGGAGATGCGCCAGCGCATCGAGAGCCGCAAGCAGCGCCGTCGTGGTGCCAGTGCGGCGCACGCGCCGTCACCAGAGACAGGCAGCGAGGACGACGCCAAGCGCGAGCTCGTCATGACGGAGCACAAGATGAGCGTGGCGGAACTGGCGGCCGAGCTGGGGACGGACGTGGAGTACGGCATGACGCTCGCGGACATCGACATGCGACGCGAACATGAGGGCCGGAACCAACTTACACCACCGAAGAAGACGTCCGAGTGGGTCAAGTACGGGCGCGAGCTCACGAGCTTCTTCTGCCTGCTGCTCTGGACCGGCGCGCTCATGTGCTTCGTGAGTTACGCGATCCAGTACTCGGTCGACAACCTGTACCTGGGCGTTATCCTGGCGCTCGTGGTGCTCGTCACGGGCTCCTTCTCGTACTACCAAAACTACCAGTCGAGCAGCCTCATGGAGTCGTTCAAGAGCATGATGCCTACCATGATCACGGTCGTGCGAGAGGGCAAGACGCAGAAGATGGACGCCTCGCTGCTCGTGCGCGGCGACCTCGTGGTGCTTAAGGGCGGGGATAAGGTACCAGCGGACGTGCGTCTCATCGAGTGCTCGGACGACTTGACGGTCGATAACTCATCGCTTACAGGCGAGCCGGAGCCGCTCAAGCGCGTACCAGAGTGCACGGGCGAGAACCCGCTCGAGACGAAGAACCTGTGCTTCTTCGGCACGTTCATCCCTCAAGGCACAGGCAAGGGGATTGTGGTCAACATCGGCGACCGGACCGTCATGGGACGCATCGCGCGGCTCGCGACATCTACTGGCGTCGAGCAGACTCCCATCGGCAGGGAAATCGACCACTTTGTGCGCGTCATCGCGCTCGTGGCGGTCGTCGTCGGCGTCTTCTTCCTCGTTGTCGGCTTCGTGATCGGGACTCCGGTCATTGCCAACCTCGTGTTCATGATCGGCGTCATCGTGGCGAACGTACCCGAAGGACTGCTCGCGACCGTCACGGTCTGCTTGAGCCTGGCGGCCACGCGGATGGCGGGCAAGCACATGCTCGTCAAGAACCTGCAAGGCGTCGAGACGCTGGGCAGCACCACGTGCATCTGCTCGGACAAGACCGGTACGCTCACGCAGAATATCATGACGGTGGCCAACGTCGTGTACGACAATGAGAGCTGGGACGCAGAGTGCTCCATCACGCCGGTGGGCAGCTACTCAGCGACGGACGTGTCGTTCCAGCACTTGCAGCGCTGCGCGACGCTGTGCAACAACGCAGTCTTCGACGATGACTCCAAGTTCGAGAAGATCGTGTCGGGGACTGGGGCGTCGATGGTGGTGAACCGCGGAGCACCCAAGCCACTACGGACGGGGGATAAGATCAACTGGGACACAATCGGCGACGCATCCGAGTCGGCCATGATCAAGTTCTGCCAAGACAAGCGCGACGTGGTCGAGTTCCGCAGCGCCAACCAAAAGCTCAAGGAGATCCCGTTCAACTCGAAGAACAAGTTCCAGGTCTCGATCCACAAGCAGGACAACGACGACAGCCAACCTCTCCTGCTGGTGATGAAGGGAGCTCCTGAACGTATCCTCTCGCGCTGCGGTACCATATTGCTCAATGGTCAAGAGGTGGAGCTCACGGCGGCGCGACTGGAGGAGATCGAGCACTTGCAGCTGCAGCTGTCAAAGCGCGGCATGCGAGTCCTCGGCTTTGCGGAGAAGGTCCTTGGCCCGGACAAGTACCCGGTGGACTACCGCTTCAACACGGACATCCCGAACTTCCCGCTTGGCGAGACTAATGTGGACTACGACAAGGTCCCGACTCCGAGCCCGAATGCTGAAGAGCGGCTGTGCTTCATTGGACTGATGGCTCTCATCGATCCGCCTCGTCCAGAAGTACCGAACGCGGTCGAGAAGTGCAAGACGGCCGGCATCCGAGTCATCATGGTGACTGGCGACCACCCCGTGACTGCCAAGGCGATCGCACACAAGGTCGGCATTCTGTGGGGACCGACGACGGAGGACATTGAAGAGGGGAACGCGAGTCGAAGCCTCCAGAAGGGCGACGTTGGCTGGGAGGATCCGGCCACTGCCTCGGCGATCGTTGTTCCTGGGTGGACCATCAGTGTCGACACTCCGGTCGACGAATGGGACCGCATCCTGGACCATCCCCAGATCGTCTTTGCGCGAACGTCGCCTCAGCAGAAGCTCATTATCGTCGAGAACTGCCAGCGCCGCAAGGAAATTGTCGCTGTGACTGGCGACGGCGTGAACGACTCCCCAGCGCTCAAGAAGGCCGACATCGGCGTCGCCATGGGCATCATGGGCTCGGAAGTGTCCAAGGAGGCGGCCGACATGGTCTTGCTAGACGACAACTTCGCGTCGATCGTGAGCGGCGTGGAGGAAGGCCGCATCATCTTCGACAACCTGAAGAAGTCGATTGCGTACGCGCTGGCTGCCAACATGCCCGAGCTCGTGCCGTTCCTGCTCAACATCCTTCTCCGCATCCCGCTGCCGCTCACGACGGTGTTGATGCTCGCGATCTGTCTCGGGACGGACATGGTGCCGGCCATCTCGATGGCGTACGAGACGGCGGAGAGCGACATCATGGCGCGAGCTCCGCGTAACGCCGCGGTGGACCGCCTGGTCACGCGGAAGCTCGTCTTCTTCTCATACTTGCAGATCGGCATCATGGAAGCCGCGGCGGGCATGTTCACGTTCTTGACGGTGATGAACGACTACGGCTACCCGCCGTCGGTTCTCCCGGGACTTGGCTTGGACTCTCGGTTCGGTGCGCAAGTGCTCTGGTGCAAGACGACTGGGGGAGAGTTCTGCTCTCCTGGCGGCCGACACTTGGACAATGACGTGTGGACATCTCTGGGGCTGAGCGAGGAGCCACAATGCGAGAGCGACTACAACGCAAGTATCCCTGTTGGAGGCTCCGTCTACGACGCTCGAGTCTTCTGGCGCAATGCTGATGGTGGCAAGGTCGACGACTGCCAGTTCCCGCTGTTCAACTTCAAGGGGTCAAGCTCCACGCCCACCGACTTCGATCGAGACAAGGCGAGCTCGTACCACGACTACACGGCTGGCCAAGCCGTCGTGACGTATCAGGCCATGCAGGCCGCCTGGGGAGAAGGTTACCGCCCGTACTTGCCGATGCGAGCGCGTTACTCGCACTTCTTCAACAAGCACTGGCTGTGGTGGGACGTGAGCGACTCGAGCGTCACCGGTTTCGACCCGAAGCTCGTCAGCGACGTGTTCATGACGTACCAGCTGATCGGAGTGTACGGCATCACGAGCAGCTCGGGCACTGGCGGGTCGGTCAGTGCGCCAAGCGCCGGTTTGGACGCATTCCAAGGCGCGGTGGTCAACCTCGTCGAGTCGGACGGCAACAAGACGTCGTCGACGTTCGAGTTGTCCAGCAACTTGTACACGACAGCGTCCATGTTCTCCGTGATTCTGGAGAGCGGCGAGTCTCCATGCTCGGGTGACGAGTGCCTGAACGACTTCCGCGCGGGATTCACGAGCGTCAGCGATGGCTCAACGCGTGTGAACATCATGTCGCGCATGATGCAGGAGCGCGCGCTCGCCGTGACGCAGACGGCGTACTTCATGGCGGTCATCGTGTCCCAGTGGGCCAACGTGCTCGTGTGCCGCACGCGGCTGCTATCGATCGCGGACCACGGCATGGAGAACAGCGTGCTCAACATGGGCATCGTATTCGAGACGGTCGTGGGCATGGCCTTCTGCTACCTCGGGCTCCTGCAGCACGTCTTCCGCACCGAGGCCATCCGCTTGACGCACTGGTTCTGCGCGCTGCCGTTCTCGCTCCTCATCTTGTGCTACGACGAGATGCGCAAGTTGATGCTGCGCAAGACGTCGCGAACCTTCATGGACGTCCACACTGGCCGCATCAAGCGCTCGCCCGGCTGGATCGAGACCAACACGTACTACTAGCGCGCTGGCTCATTCCACCAGAGGTAACACGGGCATGGTAGGGCTCGACACTCGTTCATCGCTGAGCTCATTGTGCTTCTTGTTGGTTCACACAGCAACTGACACATGCCTGGCAGAGACTCAAGGTCGACAACGACAGCCAGCAGTGGACACCGGTCATCGACTGCTGATGCCACGCTCAGCGTCCCCGCAGTGCTTTGGTCTTGAGGTTCGCCACCTTGGCCTTCACCTTGATGTCCGGTGCATCCATCGCGTTGGGGAAGGCTTCGTGGAAGGCTTTGAGCGCTTCCAACGGCTTGACGCTTGGCTTGTCGGCGACGAGGCCCTCCAGGAAGGTCGAGTACTCTGGCGCCAGTTTGTGGCGGCGCTTCGTCTCTGCTGCTTCGCCACTGTTGCTCACTGCCGGCTGAGCTGGATCAGCAGTCACCGACTGCTGCTGCATGCGTCGGGTCTCCTTGGACACCGGCACTCTGACGACTGGTACGTCCTCGCGCCTGCCCATCTCGGCGCGGATGTCGTGCTCCCCCGGCAGGTCGTACCGGTTCGGGAACTTCCTCTGCAGCTCCTCCAGCGCACGAGCCGGCGCCTGCTTGCCCCACCTCGTGACTTGTCCCGGCTTGAGGATTTCAAGGATGTCCGCTTTAAACGCAGCGGCGTACTTGGCACCGTACGTGTTCGACTGCGCCAGTCGTCGCGCACTTCCAGCGTGAACGAGCGGTTTCAAGGCCTCGACATCAGCCGAGAGGCCGTCGCACAGCCCCGCCATCTGATCGGACAGTGTCGCGGACGAGAAGAAGCCCAAGCGACCCGACCGAACACTGTCGTACAGCGCGCGCTTGGCGTACGCGACGATGTCCTTCTCGTCCTCGGCGCGAAGCTGTGGAACTGGTCGAGTGACTGGCAGGAATGTCGTCGAACCCGTCGCCTTCCACTTGCGATCTCGCAGCCGCACTTGAGCAGTCGTGACGACCGTGACGTGCGTCAAGCGTCCGAAGTCGGTGCTCGGCAGCACAACCTCGTGGTCTGCCTCGACTTCGTCGTCGACGCCCAACTCGCTCTCGTCCACCGTCTCCTCATCCAGCCAGCCACTTTGGTCATCGTCGTCGTCAACGTCTTCAGCTTGAAGCTCGGAGTATGCCACGCCCTCCGCCGTCCCGTCGACAGCATTCTTCACGACGCAACGTCCTTCTTGGGGACGGATCTCCACCTCGATGCCGTCGCCAACGCCAGAGTACGAGAACGCGCGGAGACTGAAGCTTGGGATAGTAGCGAGCGCTGTCGGCTCTTGATTGGAACCCACGACGGGGTAGTCGTACACGATGTCGTTGACCACCCCAACGATCTCCGAGAAGGCTGACTCGATCCCCGCCGCTTGCTGCACCACCTGCTCCGCCGCAGTCAAGTCGACCTCGACGAGCTGAGCGACGCTGTTGGGCAGTCCGTGGTCTGCCGCGAGGGCCTTGACCAGCTGCCGCGGGTTGGCGCAGTCGTTCCCCAGCTGCACCCACGACACGGCCTTCTTGATGGCCCGCGCCACGTGGATGTCGATAGGCGACTTGCCATCTCTCGCCTCGGTGTGGATGAGCCGCGACACTCGGAGCCCGTTGGACGCGCCAAGTACAGGCAGCAGCACCGTCAACAGTGAGCTCTGGTAGGAGCTCCCACCGTCACACTGCACCGCGATCGAGGCGATCTGCGGCAGGTCGCGCTTGATGGAGACGATCATCGCCTCCATCATCGCCACGATTGCTGCCTTACCATCAATCTGGTCGCTGCAATGATCGAAGAAGACGTTCACCTCGACCGGCTTGCCGTCCTTCGACGTCTCGACGGACCAGAAGCGGACCAGTGCGTGGTTCCAGCTCATACCAGCAGCATAGTCGGGCTCGACGGGCTTGTCGCCGTAGCACATGGGCGACACCTTGCGCCTCAAGTCGATGACCACGAGCGCGTCACTGCTGGCACGAGTCGCTTCACATTTGACTCTCATCTGCTCGAACAGCTCGCTCACCGCGGTCTGCTGGTTCAGCACTCGCAGCTGGTAGCCCGTGAACAAGTCCATCTTGTGGAAGCAGTCGTCGACGACACTGATGGTCAGCGGCTCCGCTTGGTGGTCACTCAGCCGCTGCATGATGTACGCTTGGAGTGCGTACATCTCCAGGCAAGGAGTGCAGGTGACTGCCCTCAACTCGGCACTTGGCGACGCGCTTGACACTCGGAACGCCGCGTCATGTCGTGGACAACCTGCTGTCGAGGTGTTGGCTCGGTCACAGAAGATGAGATGCAGCCAGTCCTTGACGATCTGGAGCTTCTCTGCTAGCAGCTCGCTCTCTTTCGGGAGGTGGTCTTCGACGATCCGAGCCAGTCGAGCAAAGCTGTCGTCCAATGCTAACGGCGAGTAATTCCTGCTCCGCGCCATTGTCCCGCGCGTGATCAGACGGCCGAGGCGGTAGAACGAGGTCCTCGACACCCCCTTGTCGCCATTCACCGCCTTGTAGTCGTCGTAGATGTCTTCAATCGGCCGCTTGCGACGGATCGACGGGATGGCCACCACTGCGCCGTCCACGCGGAACCGCTTCTCACCGACCGCCGCTACCGCCGCGTTGTCACGCTCCATTAGCGTGGCGATGGCGTTGTCTACGGCCGACGGCTCGAAGCGCGTCAGTGCCCTGCAGTCCATGGTGAGCACGCCGTCGTCTCGCAGCAGCTCAAAGTCCCGCCTGCTCCGGACGACGATGGACCGGTTGATGGAGAACCCAGGCACAGCGTCCTCAAGCGCAGCGAGCTCTGCTCCCGACAGCTCCTGACACAGCACTGCGCGGACAACTCGTCGCTCGATCGACCCCTTCTTGGACGCGGCCATGACGCGGGCCCAGGGCTCCAGCAGCTTCTGCCGAGTGTCCGCGACCGCCTTGGCAGCCACGCTCTTGTCCACCTTGTTGCCCTTGTCCGACTCAAGCTGTGCCTTGAAGAAGAACTCGAGCGACGCGTCAGCGGCCTCGGAGCCGCACACTTGGTCAGCCGCGAGCTTCAGCGTGTCCGCGTACAGACCAACAACCGCATCTCGTGCCCTGCGTTCATAGCTGCTGTAGCTATCGCGCGAGGCGTCCCACAGGCTGCGGTCACTGCGCAGTCCCGCCCCGCCCATGCGCTTGCGCAATTGCTGGAGCTTGTCGTCCGGGAACCCCAGCTGGCGGAGCAGATCCCAGAGCTGGGGAGGCTGCGACTCGTCCTCTGGCTCGCTCTCGGACGGAGCGACGTATGCGACGGGAGGCAGCTGGCGCAAGCCACTCGCAGGCCCCTCGCGCGGCTTCTTGGCGGCCGCCAGCCGGTCGAATTCCGCCTTCCGCGGCCGCCCGGTCTTCCTCCTGGGCTCGGCGTGGTCGGAACAGCACTTGCGGCAGCGCATGCAGTCCTCCACTGGGCACCAGCCCGCCTTGCACTTGCACGTGAGCGCCGTTGGCTCCACTGGCGGCTCCACTGGCAGTTCCACTAGCTGTGCCACTGCCGCCGCCGGGTCCATTGGCGGCGCCATCTGCGGCGGATCCAACGGCTCCATCCTCGATCTCGTTGATGTTTCCGCGCTATTCGATGAGGAAACAGGTTACTGGAATACAAGTTACGAAGTAACCTCAAACGGCACTTGAGGTGTCCCACACTAACTATAATGCTAGGTTCGAGCGAACTTACTCCATTCATTTAAGTACGGATCGATACTGTGGTTGAACAAAGACTTGGTGCACGCTCTTGTGAGCAAGTTGCGCCAGCGTGCACCTGTGGCATCATGTAAAACTTCGCATCATTTTCTAACTGAAGTCGACGTTCAAAATATACAACCAAACCCACACTCGACGCAGTGCTAGCTACAGTCCTAGCTGGTGATTTTGCTTCTGCCGTCTGTGCGCACAAAGAATAAGCTGTCGTTCGTTAGCGATAGCGCGGCATTAAGGGGGAATAGATGGACACATTTGGTACTAAAGAGCAACAGCAACAAACACGGTAAAATACCATTGTTCATATTCTTTGCCAACACGAATAATTCAATTTTCATTGGTGCACCTTGCCCACTTGCATACTTCTATGAAGTTGGAGCTGTACTAGCAGAATGTGCTCTCTTATCCCACCTTGATATCTCGAGTAGATAAATCTCGGGTCGCTGCGAACCCTTGAAGTTCCAGGTGTGGGTCCAGCTGTTTGGCTAGCACGAGCGGTTGAACAGTCGAGAGTCATTTCAGCAAGTCTTATGCGTCAATGGATACTTCGCACGTCATCTCCATGGTATAGTGATCGCGCACGCTTTCCTCTCTGAAAGTGAGATATTTCTATGCGTTGACAGTCAGGTCGATGGTTTGTGTGACGGGGTACGCCCCCGTCGCACGTCTTGATACCATTCGGGGTACAAGGTTACTGGTGCAGGTTTCATTTATTGGGTACTTCTAGATTACAGTCATTCGCCTGGCTCCCCCGGCGTACAGACTGGTGTCGCTCGTTGATTGGCCTAATATGGGGACGCACCCCATTTCGGCCTATCACAGCTCGCCATCCAAAATGGGTGGCACCTAGCAAAACCGGGGCCCCGCCCCCGGTTAACATGTCAGAGTTGAAAATCCACGCTTCCTTCACAGCCTCGGGCTTTAGGCCCGTTACAGAGAAAAAAGCCATTTTACTTCTCGGTCTAGCTTGGCGTGTCAAGAGAGGCTCAGGAACATCTGCCCGCAAAATTATCGGGAAACGAGAAGTCAACGGTGTGTGAGAGGTCTTAGTTGTGTGGGAGCCAACATGAGAGCCACGGGGCTGGCAACACCGCCTCAGAATAGTTGATCACCTCAAACAACAACTGCAGCAGCGGGTCAACTGGTAAGACGGTGGCCGTCGACATGCGCGGGATAGAGCGTAGCGTTGCAGTTGCTCGAGTCCACAGTTGCGATGCAAACGTCGGGTCGTACCACTCACTCGTGGTTGTAACACGCGCCCGTGGTGATCCCTGCGTCGCAGCGCGTTCGTCATCCGCGTATGAATGACCGTCTCTTCCCAGATCTCTGCCTCGAGGTCGATTGTAACGGGGTACATGGTTACGTGGTAACCCGCAGGACACGTGATGTGTCGCACACTAAGCACGTGTGCTAGGTTCATGCGAACCTAGGCCTCACAGCTAAGTACGGCTGGTGAGTTGAGTGGCTCACACTAGCCGAGGAGTACCGTCAGGTCTCCTCCCTTTTATATGACTGGGCGTTTGTATTGCCCACGCTTAGTGTAGTATTGTTAGGACCCTCAAATATGATAGGATAGGCTTGGGACCACCCATTCCGATTGGCCCCCTTTGACAGGAGGGTTGACAATAATACACAGTCTCCTTTTCACACAGTTCGGTGTATTTGTAACATTTACATTAGGGGCAATACAAATCCCTAGTCTATTTGTTTCAGACAGTCGTTTCAATACGACAGCACGCTTCCTCCGTGCATTGTCCTCGTGACTCCCGTCACAGCGCCCCCACCGCTCAGCTTCACCAGCTCCAACAACTGCGCCTTCGTGGGCGCCGCCCACGCCGCAACGCCATGAGTGCCCAGCCACGCTTTGATGTCGTCCTTGCGCCAGCTGATGGGGACTGTTGCTGTGCTGCAGAACCAGGTGACAAACCTGCACGCTGTGATGGGGACCCGACCTGAGTCGGGGTACTCACAGCCTCCGGAGGCTCTCCCGAGCGGCTACTACCCACCGCCGACGGCCTATGCGCTGCCCCTGCAGGGATATGCGCAGCCTCAGCCCCAGTCGGGGTACTTCTCGTCGCAGTCGGGACACTCGCGAGGGTATCACCCTGACTATCCCGTGGGATATGGTCAGTATGACCAGCGCGATCGGCGCGACCGCGAGTACGACCGTCGTGATGAGTACTACGACTCGTACGCTAACCGGCGTGGTCAGGAGGAGGTCCGGTCGGACTACCGCGACCAGTACGGTCAGCCACAGCGCGGGCATTACCGCTATGGGTCGTCATCGACCCAGCCGAAGGCTGAACGTTCGGGGAGCGCTTCGGAGAGCGTTCGCTCGGAGGCTGAAGCTCTCGATGAGGAGAAGCCAGCGGTGGGTCCGCAGGCGGGACCATCCGCGACGGGTCCCGGTACGGCTTGAGTAGTCCAACGTAAAACACGGGATGTGTTTTCAGCGTTGATGGCAACTGAAGGCGGTACGCCTTGCCCTTGCGCGCGAGGACCTTGAAGGGTCCGACGTAGCGCGGGCGTAGCTTAGTCTTTTCGACTGCACTGACCGCTTCTAGCGGGAGGTTGCGTGCATTGAGTAGGACGAGGTCTCCAACCTCAAATACATGCGTATTCTTATGACCCACTTTGTCGCTCTGTTCCTTCTGTTGGTCTTGTGCGGCCACCATTGCATCGCGCACGCGTCTGATGACGCTGAGCCGCTCGCTCATGAAGTCGTTGAGCTGCTTGAGCAGTGGGCGAGGTATGTCCGCAGCCTGGGAGGGCGACGCCGTGGCGTCTGACCGAGCCTCTCCCCCTCCTAGAGTGGCAGCCCCGCGAGGGCCGAGCGCGAGCGTCATCGGGACGCGAGGATGGCGCATGCCATTGACGAAGAAGGGCGTGCAGCCCGTCGACGCGTGCACCGCGTTGTTCATTGCGAACTCGACGAAGGGGAGCATGGGGCTCCACGCCTTCGGAGACTCAGCACACGTGCTGCGGAGGATGTCCTCCAGAACGCGATTGGCGCGTTCCGTCTGGTCATCCGTCTGTGGATGGTCGGTCGTCGACATCTGCAGTCTCGTGCCGAGACGTCGAAACAACTCGCTCCAGAAGCGAGCGACGAAGCGCGGATCGCGGTCCGAGAC